>CAUYPK010009548.1:0-26625 GCA_963574355.1 Loris lydekkerianus
CTCAAACGTATAAG
Source organism: Loris lydekkerianus (assembly GCA_963574355.1). NCBI lineage: Eukaryota > Metazoa > Chordata > Mammalia > Primates > Lorisidae > Loris > Loris lydekkerianus. Next base: position 15 of record CAUYPK010009548.1, read on the forward strand.
CAAGAAAAGAACAAGTGATCCCATTGCGGCCTTGGCAAGGGACTTGAAGAGAAACTTCTCTGAAGAAGACAGGCACACGGCCTACAGACATATGAAAAAATGCTCATCATCTTTAATCATCAGTGAAATGCAAATCAAAACTACTTTGAGATACCATCTAACTCCAGTAAGATTAGCCCATATCGCAAAATCCCAAGACCAGAGATGTTGGCGTGGATAGGGAGAAAAGGGAACACTTCTACACTGCTGGTGGGAATGCAAATTAATACATTTCCTGTGGAAAGATGGTTGGCGAACACTTAGAGATCTAAAAATAGATCTGCCATTCAATTCTATAGTTCCTCTACTAGGTATATAACCAGAAGACCAAAAATCACATTATAACAAAGATATTTGTACCAGAATGTTTATTGCAGCCCAATTCATAATTGCTAAGTCATGGAAAAAGCCCAAGTGTCCATCGATCCACAAATAGAATAATAAACTGTGGTATATGTACACCATGGAATATTATGTAGCCTTACAGAAAGATGGAGACCTTCGTCTTTCATGTTTACATGGATGGAGCTGGAATATATTCTTCTTAGAAAAGTATCTCAAAAATGGAAGAAAAAGTATCCAATGTACTCAGCCCTACTATGAAACTAATTTATGGGTTTCACATGAAAGCTATAACCCAGTTACAACCTAAGAATAGGGGGAAGGGGGAAAGGGAGAGGAGGGACCAGGATGTGGGCAGAGTGAGGGTGATTGGTGGGATTACACCTGTGGTGCATCTTACAAGGGTATATGTGAAACTTAGTAAACGTAGAATGTAAATGTCTTAACACAATAACTAAGAAAATGCCAGGAAGGTTATTTTAACCAGTATGATGAAAATGTGTCAAACAGTCTATAAACCAGTGTATGGTGCCCCATGATTGCGTTAATGTACACAGCTATGATTTAATTAAAAAAAAAAAAAAAAAAAAAAAAATTGATCCTGAGTTTTTGTGTTTTAGAAGAGGCTTATATTGGGTGGCATCTGTGGCTCAAAGAAGTAGGGTGCTGGCCCCATATGCCAGAGGTGGTCGGTTCAAACCCAGCCCCGGTCAAAAACTGCAACAAAAAAAAAAAGGCTTATTTATTTATTTATTTTTTAACTAAAAAAACCTCAAGATAAAATATATGTAACTATTTTTAGGTAATAAAAAATACTAGTCTGAGGTGAAATCCTTTTTTGCACTGCATTTTAAAACAGAAAGATGAAGGAAAGAAAAAATTAGGTCATTTAAGTAACTTTATACAGTAGTGACAAAATGGAAGGAACACTGAATAAAGAAATTAAATCCGTTCTTTTCCCTAGTAATGAAATGATCTTAGGCAGACACATTAACTCTGAAGTTCTGGAATTGCTTTTTTGTTTTAATCTGTGAAATGATTGGATCATGCTAGTTATTTTTTGTTATTATCTCTTCTGGTTCTTGTGTTCTGCAATTCCAAGTAAGATTTCTTTTTCGTTCTTTTTTTTTTTTTTTTTTTGAGACAGAATCTGAAGTTGTTGCCTTCAGTAGAGTGCTGTGATGTCACAGCTCACAGCAACCTCAAACTCTTGGGCTTAAACAATTCTCTTGCCTCAGCCTCCCAAGTAGCTGAGACTAAAGGTGCCCGCCACAATATCCAGCTATTTTTTTTTCTTGTTGTTGCAATTGTCATTGTTTTTTTTAGCTGGCCCTGGTTGGGTTTGAACCACCAGTCTCAGTGTATGTGGCTGGCACCCTACCCACTGAGCTATGGGTGCCACCTCAAGAAAGATTTCATTACTTGGCATTGAATAATCTATTGCTCCATTAATCAACATCCACTTAACCAACCCACTAGAGTGATGCCTGCTTTCCATTCTCTCTGCAAAAGATGATGGACAGTGTTTATTGCTGAATACCAACAGCCAGAAGATTATTCTAGTATTCATCCATTCTTCCCCTTTATTTTATTTTATTTTATTTTATTTTATTTTATTTTATTTTATTTTATTTTATTTTATTATTTTATTTTATTTTATTTTATTTTATTTTATTTTTTTGCAGTTTTCAGCCGGGTCTGGGCTTGAACCCACCTCTTCTGACATATGGGGCCGGTGCCCTACTCCTTTGAGCCACAGACGCCACCCTATCCATTCTTCCCCTATCAGTTGAGTTTTATGTTTGCCAAAGGTCAGCTGAGTTAGTTTTCAAATCTGTTTGTGCCAGTAGAATTTGTTATTGAAATTACATAATTTATTATATAGTATGAAATATGAATGGAAAAAGAAAGAGAACTGTTGTTGTAAGAATTAAAACTAAATGCTTTGGATAGGACCCACAAGGAAAGGATAATCTGTAACATAATCAAGTATGAATAAGCCATCATAAAAATTAGAAAATACTCATAAATATCTAAATATCTAGAGAAGTCTATTTTCTTTTCTTTCTTCTTCTTTTTTTTTTTTTCAAAGAACATGGTCTCAGTATTGGCAAGGCTGGTCTTGAACTTCTGGCCTTAAGTGATCCTCATGCTTCGGCCTGCCTAAATGCTGAGCTTATGGGTGAGAGCCACCATGCTGGCCGAGAAGTCTATTTTCATGTTTCTTCACAGCTGATCTTATTTTCTTATTTCACTATAAATAAACTGAAACTTATTTCACTTTAAAGGAGTTCAAAACATGATGCTTTATTTAAGAAAATAATAGATCTCTAATCAGACTGTAAGAAAATGTTCTGCGACAAAATTTATAAGTAGATATAGAAAGAAATGATTGATGCCAAAATAATTTAGGTATACATGTATAATTTCTTCTTTCCTCACTTTATTATTATTTTTTAAAAATTAACCAACTAACTGCTGCTCCTGGCCATGTGTGATTAGAGGGATTTATCTAATTTGTCTATTGAGGTCAGGACCAGGCTAAAGTTTCCTTTGTTTCTGAATACAGTATTAACAGGATGGCAAAGAACAGTGTGAATAAAATCCAGAAAAACACTTTTTTTTAACCAGACCCAAATATTTACATCAAAGCTTATTTTATATTATAGGGTAGCAGTATCAACTTTCTGGATTTGAATCCTACCTTCTGTTTTTACAAATTACTTCATGTTTTTTTAAGACATGGTTTCTACCACTGAGACATTACAATAATCATACCAGTTCCCTGGATTAAGAGGATTAACTATTTATATACATAAAACACAGCTGATGGCATAAAGGAGAAACTGAAAAAAATGATACTTATTCTCGTCCCTTAAAGTAGACTTCAAGTGCTTCTCCTTTCTGGTTGATTTTTAATATAATGATGGGCTCTGGAAGTTGTTATTAATAGATGAAAAAGTTTGAACTTTGTGCCCCCTTTGAGGGTAGCTAAGGCAAATTTGAGAGAACAATAGTATGGCAGGAACCATATAATTAGATTATATGGTGGCCAGAGGTCGAAACAGAGTAGCAAGTAGAACCTTTGGTTAAGGGTCAGCGATCAAGCCCAGGCAGAGGTCTGCCCTTGCAGGAGCTCCCCAGCTCCGCTGTGCAGAGCACTGTTGCTGGGGGCAATGTGCGGCTGCAGCTTTGTGTGTGCAGGTGTATCCACACTGGTTCTTCTGTAGCTTACTCTACACAGCAGCAAGAGGCAGCCTTCAAGCCTACATCTGATATGTTGTTCCTGTGCTCAGAACTGTACAAAGTCTTCTCATTTCACTCAGAGTAAAAGCCAAAGTCCTTCAGGAAATGTCCTGTAAGGCCCTCAGTTAATTCTCTGCTCTCCTTTCTTATTCAATCTTCTCCAGCCACACTGGCTCCTCAGTATTTTTAAAAAGGAAAGTCCTAGCTGGTAGGAAGGTATTGAGTTATCTCAATTGATTCTTCACAGTTAGTTATAGATTAAATTCCTGTTCTACTCTCTCCTCTCTCTCACCACTGCACTCGACTAGTCCTAAAGCAACAACAATAACAACAACAACAATAATAAAAGTCCTGCAGTCTCTGGTCCTGTGGTTTTTGTTGTTCCCTGTGCTGGGAAGTCTCTGTTGCCTGTAGCTGCCTGGCTGTCTGGTGTTGGCTCAAATTTCACGTTCCCAGGAAGACTCACTTTGACCGCCCCTGATACCCCCACTTTCTCCTATACCCTGCTGCTTTCCTTTTTATATTTTATAAATTATTTATTTATTCACTGTGTTTATTTTCTTTTATCTGCCTCTCTTTGTAAGTTCTACAAGGCCAGGGATCTGTTTGTTTTGTTCACTTATATATTCCAAGTGCCTAGAACAGTCCTTGGCATGTGGTCAGAGCTCGTTAAATATTGGTTGGATGAATGAATGAAGGCACAAGTGAATGAGAGAAGCAGGTCCAGTCTGGCCTGAGAACACTTCAACACTTGGTCTTTGCCAAGGGGTAGGCAAGTGGCAAAACCAACAGTTTCTGGGGATTTGTTGAGAAGAGCAATGATCTTATTTTCTGGAATGGCTCTCTACCTTCAACTACAAGTTGAAAGCCTCCCCTTTTCTCTTAGTCGCACTATTTTCTTGATTTTATAGCCCTAAATTCAGGTGTACTCAGGCAAAGAGAGAACTGGGGATAAGCTCCAGATGATCGATAATAAACAAGTCTTTGCTTTAATTTTGTGACATATGGGCAAATAGCTATTAAGGCTTTCCCCTCTCTCCTTCATTACTTGTCTCTAGTTTAGTTTAATGATTACCTAATGATTTCAGCAGTTATGACCTTTCTTTCTAATTCTGGTAGTTCCTGACTTTGCATAGTGCATCCATTTTTGCTATTGACGGTTTGTTAATTCTCTCGTACCTTTTCATCTACTTGTGGTTCCAGTTTTCCTAGGGTGGGATATGCAGCTCTCTTTACATATAAAGTAATAATGATGCCGTAATAAATATAAAACTATTTAAACCTTTGAGTATGCACTATCTGCCAAGTTCTGATTTAGGAGCTTCTGATACAGTTTCCCTAATCACCACGCTAGCCTTGTAGGGGAGATTGTGAACTCGGCACAGATTTACTCTGTTCTTTTCATCACCTTTCTTTTGACTGGCCTCATCAGAATCATGGAAAATGCTTGGTGACAGATTCTTAGATCTCACCCCCAAAGACTTACAATCAGCATTTTAATTAATATCCAAGGTGAAACTTGTGGACACTCAAGTTTGAGAATCTTCGGCTGAGTACTGAGGTCGAACGCATTTTGGAGTTCATTGAGAAGTGAGCCATAAGTGAGCCAGTAGCATGTTTTAGTCATTACTAGGTAGCTTTGTCCCTCTTACAGTGGTTTCTAACCCTCTTCTTGGCAAGCCATTCTTCGCTCTTCCTGTCCCTATAGCACTTGGCATATACATTGTCATGTACAAAGACAAACAAGATCCATCTTAAAGTTTCCAGCCAGCATATATTGTTCAAGGAGGCCTTTGTTCTTTTACAGGCCAGTCTATATCTGTAAGTTGTTATTTTGACTCTATGTCAAATTAATTTTGTAAGAAATAAGGGACTAGCACATTTGGTCAGTGCATCTAGGGACAAAAAGTCAAGCAGTATGGGAAGAAGTAAAAACAAGTATCTGAATATGCATCAAGAGAATGACTAGCTTGCTCTAATTTTCTTATTCAAATTAAAGAAAATAGTGTGACTAAAACATCAGATAAGTAAAATTTCATGGACTCGTGTCAGATAGGGAAGTAAAGCAATTGTCTAGATAATGGGTTGGAAAACTATAGTTTATAAGTTGATCCTTTTTGCTATCTATGTTTGTAAAGAAAGCTTTATTGGACTACAACCATGCACGTTAGTTTACCTATGTTTGTGACTGCTTTTACACCACAGTGGCAGAGTTGACTAGTTACAATGGGGGGGTATGAGCTGCAGCACTGAAAATATTTAATATCATACTGGGGGTGGCAGGTTTGAACCTGGTCCCGGCTAAATTGCAATTAAAAAAAAAACAAAAAACAAACTTGGCTCAGCACCTGTAGCTCAGTGGGTAAGGTGCCAGTCACATACACTGGAGCTGGTGGGTTCAAATCCAGCCCAGGCCTGCCAAATAGCAGTGACAACTACAACCAAAAAATAGCCGGGTGTTGTGGTGGGTGCCTGTAGTCTCAGCTAATTGGGAGGCTGAGGCAAGAGAATTGCTTAATGTCCAGGAGTTTGAGGTTGCTGTGAGCTGTGATGCCACAGCATTCTACCCAGGGTGACAGCTTGAAACTCTGTCTCAAAAAAAAAAAAAAAAAAAACCAAAAACAAGCAAACAAACAAAAAAACCCCCAAACAACAAAAAAAGAAAATATTTAATATCTGGCCCTTTTACAGAAAAAGTAAGCTCTGGTCTAAATTATTTAGGAAGTATTTATTTTGGTTTTAAATTATTCAAATTCTTTTTTATGTGAAATTTGATAGGGTAAGATAGGGGAATCTCTGTGATTATCTATACAATGAATGAACAATGATATTTCTTGGTTGGATTCTCCACAAAAGAAATTAATTCAAGGGTCCAAAGTCATGAGACTCACTAAGCAATTGTTAATCTGTAACCTCAGCCCCAGAATTACTCCATGGGCCATAAAGCACACATTCACCTACTCTGCAGGGGAAGAGAAGACAGGCCTTTTATGAAGAGACATTTGTGTTAAAGTGGAGGACATGCTCACCAGGGCATGAGCAAGACCACTCATTGGTGTGTGGAAAATGACATTATAACTTAAATGGTTTTATATTAATACGTAGAAGAAATTGAGCTTTACTAATACATAGTATACAGATTGGCACTAGTACCTGAACAGATGTACTATCAGGTATTTGATGTTTCTTAAATGATCAGCGGAAGCTCCCCAATCTCAAAGAATTGGCTGTGGACTTCTCTCTTGCTTGATTTCAGCGTATGGACACACACTGCGGTTTGCATGTACTTGGTTAAGTGGATTTTGGGATTTCACTATCTACTTTATAAAATGGACAAATAGAGTAAATAGATTCCTGAAAAAAATATCTGCAATTGACGATAAGAATTCATGCACTGGTTAATAATGGAAAAAGTGTCAGAGTTGACACTTTTCTTAATCCTTTAGAACCAATTCTTCAGCAACCGAAGGAGAGGTAAAAGATGAATTCAAACATGCTAGTGAATTCTGAAATGAAGAAGAGACTATATGAAATATGGATTTACTTCCTTTATTATTGTGAGCCTCACCCTACCTGAATACTTGTATCAAATTTAAACAAAAACTTTAACATAATTGGAGAATTGGATTTAAAAAAAGAGTACTATGTTGTAGTAGGCAAGATAATGAGGTCCAGGAATAATGAACTTAATGTCAGACTTAATCAGAAAAAAAAAATCACATTGCTTACACAAACCTTTTTTTTTTTTTTTTTTTAAGAGAGAGACTCACTATGTTGCCCTCAGTAGAGTGCTTTGACATCACAGCTCACAGCAACATCAAACTCTTGGGCTTAAGTGATTCTCTTGCCTCAGCCTCCCAAGTTCTAACCTACCAGCTTCAGTGTATGTGGCCGGCGCCATAGTCACTGAGCCTGCTTACACAAACTTGAATAGTATTAATAATTTTTAAAGTGAGAACAGAAAGATTTCTTTGTAAATTAATAAATAGAATAAAAATAAAATAAACCACTGTTGGTATTATCTTTATCTCATCCTTTTAGCATTTCTATTTTATTTATTTTTATTTTATTATATATAATGTGGTAGTATAATAGTGCATGCATATACTATTACATATCATAAAATAATATATGCATATATATATATTGACATATATATTAGTACATACATATATGTAGTATATGCTATATATATAGTAAATGTGCATATATCTATAAATTGAAGGTGGATGCTTAAAATTGGTTTTACTCATAGGTGAATGGATCAAAACATTTAGAAGACACTGATTTAAACAATGATCTATGGATTCAGCCTTCTGATGGAGGTATCTTGGATTTATTGCTGCCTGACCTTCCCTTTCACTGAACTTCCCTGCACCTGCTGAAGGCTTGGGTAGAGTGACAAAGATCACAGTAACTCCTCTGCGTGCTCCTCCATGTAAGTATTATTTCATACTGCCAATACTTGCTTGCATAGTTTACATTTTCCACATCCATCTTTTCTATTCTTATTTCTGGCTGTTTAAATATTAGAACTATTACTGATTAAATTTGTGAAGTACTGACACCCTGCTGCTGTCGGTTTCTTTCTGTTCTGGAGAGATTACTGTATGATTATACAGATCACTGAATTATATATATAAATTTGCAGATGTTGGGGGATGTTTGGGGATGGCACAATTTTCCTATTGTCGAGGGAGGATTGGTTTCGATGATATTGACTTTGTTCTCTTTATGTTCCCTTAGGAAAAATGTTGTCCCAGTCACTTAAATGCATTTGGTATTTGAGATACAGAGTCCACTTTCATAACACAAGTTATGCTGCATAAGATGCCTCCTCTATTTCTTTGGGAGCCAGAGCAGATACGTGGTTTTACATCTCTGTGGCTATGTCTCTTCAACATTTTTTTCTTATCTGGGAACAACCATGGTTTCCAACAGTGCCACTGATACTGGTCAAAGCTTTCTTTAATTCTTCTTCATTAGCTCACAGGATTTCTTCTTTAGATCATTTGTATTTGACTCCAGTAGTTCTATTTTTCCTCTGCAGAAGTTTTGACTTTTGTATTTTTCCAAGGAGAACACTTTAGAAGTTGATGTTTGCTACTGGACTGGCCAGTAAGTCTGGCCTCTCCCCAGCTTTCTCCTGCATTCAGGAAGCCAGTCCCAAATGCAAACCTCATAGCTTATCTGGGGTTTGGCAGATGTCAAAATCCTCTCCACCCTCTCCCAGTCCCGCCCTTACCCCCAACAGCAATTTGGTGCCAGTTATAATTAAAATTCATTGAGACATGGATGGAAACAATTTGTGGGGGAGGAATAAAATAGTAGGGGTATACTTCTTGTGTTTACAATATGATCCTAAAGGATTTAATTTTTGAGTAAAATTGATTTGAATTCCACATATGCCCAGTTTGAATATTTTAGGAAAGAATTCACAATAAGTGCCTCTTATGTGGACTGAACTTTGGTCTCATGGCTAAAGAAATGTATTTCTTTTTTAAGAAAAAGCTTAATTATGGCAGGTTCATATGGAAAATTTGTAGCTTGGGAGAATTCAGAATAAAATTATAAAAGAAAAGTAACATTTTGAGATGATGATATTTGAAAGAGTTTTAGAGATAAGAAATCATTAATTCATATTTTAGTAAAGTGTTTTTTGGAAAGGTATAAGTTTTTGGAAGATATAAGTCTTAAATACTTGTAACTAATAAAATGTGTATCTTAAATGTGTGTAAGCTGTACATGACACTCGTTATGCTAGCCAGTAAAACCCTGGCAGGAAAGAGCAGCTACCCAAATCACACATTTTCTATTTCTATTTCAGTTGCCTAAAATAACCATTTATTTATGCTTAACAGAGTGCCAGGCATGTACCGGGCCCTTTACATGAATCATCTCAGCAGTTCTCAATATATATTTTTGCTCTTAGGGATATGCCACATTCTCAAGAAATAGCAGCTCCTAAATAGTTGTGCAGTGACCCACCCTTCTTGGTTTTGAGGGGGCAAGTTGAGGGAAAAGGTGAGAATCTCTGGGTTGCAGAATTTAGAATTTAACGTGGCTTCAGAGGGTATATTCTAAGCCAGGGGTCCCTAATTTTTTTTGGCACCAGGGCCCGGTTTCAGGGAAGACAATTTTTCCATGGACTAGGGATGGGGAGGATTTTTTTTTTTTTTTGGAGATACAGTCTCATTATGTCACTCAGTAGAGTGTTGTGGCATCATAGCTCACAGCAACCTCAGACTCTTAGGCTTAAGCAATTCTCTTGCCTCAGCCTCCCAAGTAGCTGGGACTACAGGTGCCTGCCCCGACACCCAGCTATTTTTTTGTTGTTTAGCAGGACTGGGCCAGGTTTGAACGCACCAGTCCCAGTGTATGTGGCCAGAGCCCTAGGTGCTGAGCTGCAGGTGCTGAGCAAGGGGAGGATGTGAGTCTTCAAGCAATTGATTTATTATGTTCTCTGTGCAGTCCAAACTCTCTGCTAATGATAATCTGTATTTTCAGCCCCTCCCCAGAGCTACCATTACTGTCTCAGCTCCACCTCAGATCATCAGGCATTAGATTCTCACAGGAGCACTCAACCTAGATCGTTTGCATCTGTGGGAGCCCACTCCTATAAGAATCTAATGCCCCCCTCATGCCCCATGCTTGTCTGACAGGAGGCTGAGCTCAGGCACTGATGCCAGCGATGACAAGTGACTGTAAATACAGATTGCAGATGAAATTTAGCTGGTTCTCCCCCATGTCCTGCTGGCAACCAGTTCCTAATTGGCCCTAGGTATGGGTCTGGGTCCTGGGGGGGTTGGGGTCTACAGTTCTAAGCCACTATACTCTAATTGCTACCATTTTTTCATCTTTCTACTGAAATGTTTAATGAATATACCTTGACCTGTTCAGAAGGTCATAATAAGAAAGATAGAGTGACAGATCATATCATAGAAAGATAGAATCATAGATCACTGTGGCAGATCATGAACATTCCCTATCACATCCTTTTCTTTACCTATCAATGTTTGATCTCCCTACTTTGATCAAGAGACCCAGCACAGTGAATCGGTAGGGGGTGGGGGGTTCATGGGATAGAAATAAGAGTACTAAAGGCAATGATTGGTTGGCTGCTAGAGTGAGAATTTCCAGATCTCAGCTGAAACACTTATCTTAATAGGACACATGGAATAAATGGGGTCCAGTGAACGTTGGAGAGCTGAGAGCAAGGTGTGACCTATCTGTTTAAGGGAAACAGAGTTCATAGACATGATATGGGAGGCGACTTGTGTTGGTTGGTGGTATTTCCATCGAAAGACCAGAGATGAGAGAAATGGCAACAAGACTCAAGTCAACTGTCATCTCCTTTCAGAAACTTGTGTTCCTACAGCTCGCTGTGAAGTCTCAACTACAGAATTTACCTCAATTTTATTATATTAATTATCTACTCCAGGGCAGCTGGCCTCCAGGGGCTGTGAGAGTGCAAAGAATATAGCATTTATCTGTTTCCGTCCTTATTAGATGCTGATTAAATAAGTAACTGACCAAATAAATTCCAATTTATTTGTGATGCTCCAAATATGAACATTACAGTTTATATAACAGACATGAAGACATAAGCGTCATGCTGTATGGTGAACATCATACCAAATGTCTTACTTCTCAGATTAAAATGGAAGTGGCCATAGCCCTACTGGCAAGATTGAGGAAAATCTATCATCACGCTCTTGCTTTCTTAACGCCTTCCTTTGGATCATTTAGATCCCTAGGGTCTTGTGCAGCACAGCACGGTGTGCAGAGTTCCACTCTCAAGTGACTGGTGGCCTGGATGAATCTCTGCCCTCTACGGCTTCACTGTCGGGGCTCTGTGGGGACTGCCACATTTCTACGGTTCCTCTGGCCCTGGCTTTAGGCATTAGCAGTGCATCAGCTTATACAGTTTCCTGCAGAGCAGCGCGGACTGTGAAGGAGTTTGGCATAAAAGGATAATGCAATTTGCTCTCTGACAATTCAGAAGCTTTCAGAAGGCTGCACAGCGTGCTCTCCCAGGGTCATTGACCAAACCCAGGCAGCTCCAGGCACCTCCTTGCCTCGGAAACGACAATCACTATACTTTATTTGAATTCTAGAATCCCCTCAGGCTCTTGAGTCTTTCCTCCTTCATCTTTCTAAAATATAAAAGGTAGCTTCTGCTTTTTCTTCTCACAGTGAGGCTTAGAGGACCACTACGAAGGGCCTGGACCTTAGAAACGCAATAGTCTGTCCACTGCCTTTTCTTGGGGTTGAGGTAAAATATCTTTCATTCCTTTTTTGATCAGTTATCCAATTCATGAGCAGAGAACTTTTTGATATAGAATAAAAATTCCAATACAAGTTAAATTATCACCTATAGGGTCACAGAGAGAAAACTGAAGAAACCAGACTCATAGGGCTCTGTTAAAAATAGGCAGCCTTAGAGTCCTCCCATGTCCTGTCACTGTGATAGTTTGGTAGTGATTCTTCAGGACCAGTGTGGAGGGGAGGCAGGCAGAGAAGTCTACTGTCTTTGGTTACATTTGGCTATGATTGCAGCTATTATTTATGCCTGGAACTCAATGAGACTGTTTGCTGTTATTTACAGGCATAGCCACTCATCAAAGCATATCCACAGTGCCTGAGACCCTAGGCCGGGTTACCTCAGTTATATGCTGTGTCTAGAACTCCACTGGGAATTTTCTAGGTGATGATGCTGAGGCCAGACTGTTGACACATTTTCCCTTTCTCCTGGTGAGTTCTGCCTTCAGAAGCACACCTTTGGGGTCCTTCCCTATTCACAACCTCAGGCAGGGCCATTTTATAGTGGTGACATTCGTTAGAGTCAGGATTCAAATATTTTCTTTTTCTAGAGACCTCTAAGTTTCCAGACGAACGTGTTCATTCTCTGCTTAGCATTCTTTGAGTTGAACATACAAAGATGATATAGGGTTAGTGTACCTTATCAATCTACAAACATAACCTACTCTATAATAATATTCTCCCACACTGTTATCTGGCTTTGGCGATGCATGATTCAAGTGATGATCATAACACTAAAATTAAGTGGTTTCATTGTATTAAAGGCATCATCCTCAATTGAAACTCACTAAAACATACGAATGCCATAGGAACTAGCCTAACACAAAGCTTTTAATCTATAGTTGACCTTTTAAAAGAAGTTATAGCTCAGAATTTGGCCTCATTACATCAGGAAATTGGGGTTAATATCTATCTCTATAGTATTCCATGTGCTTTTCTTTTTTTTACCAAGCTTTTCTGAATTTGATATGGGTATCAGAGACATTATTTATAAAAACAAAATGCTTAGCTACTTTTTAAAAAACTCCTATTGTTTTCTTACTTCGTGTTTGTTTTTTATTTTTTTTTAAACAAACTTGTTTTGGAAAGAAACCAGTGTGAAAAATAACATGGTTGTGGGCCTCCACATGCCAAAGCCTTAAGAAATTCACTTACAGTGTATTTAAGGTTCTGTTGAGACTTCTGAAATTCACCCAGTACAGGGGTAGTGGGTGCAGAGTACATGTGATCAGTATTCACTAGTAAAAGGTCCGATCTTGGGTTAGAGAGAGAAAAGGAGAGAATATAAATAACCTAGAAACGTGTGTGGATCATGACAGGTGGCGGCTGATTAGGACAGGCACATAACTCACCTGGGGGCCTTCCTGGAAATGTCATGCCTTATTTTAGAAGAAAATTAGATTCAGTGATAAGAGATAAACTCTAGGGAATAAAAAATATTCTAATAACACATTTTAAGTGTGTCAACAACAAAATCAATTTTCAAATTTGCTTTTGACAAAGATTAAAATAAAATATGATACTAAAACAGTAGATCAGTAAGGAAAAAATGTGTTAGAAACATACAAAGTGTGATGGTGAAATAAGCGACTTCCACTCCGCCCATAAATTCTGTGAAATACTAGTTTTTAAAAGATAACTTTTTTTTTTTACTTTTTATTTATTTATTTTATTAAGACAGAGTCACACTATGTTGCCCTCAGTAGAGAGCTATGGTGTCACAGCTCACAGCAATCTCAAACTCTTGGGCTCAAGCAATTGTCTTGCCTCAGCCTCCCGAGTAGCTGGGACTACAGGTGCCTACTACAACACCCGGCTGTTTTTTGGTTGCTGTTATTCAGTTGGCCCTGGCCGGGTTTGAACCCGCCACCCTCAGTGTATGTGGCTGGCACTATAACTACTGTGCTACAGGTGCCACGCCTAAAAGATAATTTTAAAGTAACTTTTAGTGTTTAATCAGGTGCAGGCAAACTTATAGAGAAAGAAAAGAGTTCAATGGTGGCCTGGAGCTGGGAATGGTAGCAAGGATTGACTGAAGACTGGCTCAGAGGTATTTTTGAGGTGATGATCATGTTCTAAAACTGGACTGTGGTGATAACTGTATGATTTTAATGAAGAGGTACTTCATTAATAGTACTGTATGCATATGGGGTAATTTTATGATATATAAGTGACATCTTATTAAGTTTTTTAAAAGATATTAACTAGCTGCAGCTTCATAACGTTTGATCTGTCAATGATTTCTTGAATATGACACCAAAACATAGGCAACAAAAGAAAAAATACATAAACTGGACTATATGAAAATTTAAAGCTTTTGTACATTAAAGGACAGAACAGTGAAAAAGAAATAGAATTATAAAAAATATTTTCAAATCATATATCAGAGAAGGGATTAATATCTAGAATATATAAAGAACTCCTGGCTGGGTGCAGTGGCTCACACTTGTAATCTCAGCACTCTGGGAGGCTGAGGCGGGCGGATTACCTGAGCTCACGGGTTTGAGACCAGGCTGAGCAAGAACGAGACCCCATCTCTAAAAATAGGTGGGTGTTGTGGCGGACGACTGTAGTCCCAGCTATTTGGGAGGTTGAGGCAAGAGAATCACTTGAGCCTAGGAGTCTGAAGTTGCTGTGAGCTATGATACCACAACACCACAACACACTACTGGGGGTAACAAAGTGAGACTCTGTCTCAAAAAAAAAAAAAAGAAAAGAAAAGAAAAAGAAAAAAGAAAATGCAAATCAAAACTAGTGTGTGCTAGTCCCTGTAGTTCAGTGGTTAGGGTGCCAGCCATATGCACCAGGGCTGGTAGGTTCAAACCTGGCCAGGGCCTGCTAAACAATAACAACAATAACAAAAAAATAGCCAAGTGTTGTGGCGGGCACCTGTAGTCCCGGCTACTTGGGAGGTTGAGGCAAGAGAATCACGTAAGCCCAAGAGTTTGAGGTTGCTGTAAGCTGTGACACCATAGCACTCTACCGAGGGTGACACAGTGAGACTCTGTCTCAGAAACAAACAAAAAAACTACAGTGTGATACTACTACACACCCATTAGAATGGCTATGATTAGGAAAACAAAAAAAACCCAACAAGAAATAACAAGTGTTGGCAAGGATGTCAAAGAAATTGGAAACTTTGTACTCTATTTCAGTATTGCAAAGTACTGATATAAAATGGTGTAGATTCTATAGGAAACAATATGGTGATTCCTCAAAAAAATGAAAGCTGGAGTTATCATATGGTCCAGTAATTCCAGTTCAGAGTATATGCCCAAAAGAATTGAAAGCAGGCTCTCAAGGAAATATCTGTATGCCCATGTTCAAAGTAGTTCTATTCACAATAGCCAACATGTGGAAGTGGCCCAAGTGTCTTGACAGATGAATAGATAAACAAAATGTGGTCTATACATGCAATGGAATATTATTCAGCCTTAAAAAGAAAAGCAATTCTGACACATACTACGCCATATATGAACCTTGAAGGCACCCTGTAAGTGAAATAAGCCAGTGACAAAAAGACACACATTACATGATTCCACTTATATGAGGGGTCCAGAGTAGTTAAGTTCATAGAGACAAAAGTAGAATAGTAGTTGCCAGGGGCAGAGGGGTTGTGGGAGAAATGGGGAGTTATTATTTAATAGGTACAAAATTTTAATTTTATAAGATGAGTAAAGTTCTGGAGATGGATGTTGGAGATGGTTGTACAACAATGTGAAGGTACTTACCACTAAACTGCATACTTAAAAATAGTTAAGATGGCAAATTTTATGTTAGGTACATTTTACCATACTTAATAACTTCTCTTTTCTTTTCTTTTCTTTTTTTTTTTTTTGAGACAGAGTCTCACTATGTCACCCTTGGTAGAGTGCTATGGCATCATAGCTCACAGCAATCTCAAACTCTTGGGCTTAAGCAATTCTCATGCTTCAGCCTCTCAAGTAGCTGGGACCACAGGTGCCTGCCACAACACCTGGCTATTTTTTTGGTGCAGTTGTCATTGTTGTTTAACTGGCCCGGGCTGGGTTCAAACCCACCACCCTCCATGCATGTGGCTGGTGCTGTACTGTGCTATGAGCACCGAGCCCATAATTAATAATTTATTAGAACTTCTTTTAAATGGGCAGCGCCTATGGCTCAGTGAGTAGGGCACCGGCCCCATATACCGAGGGTGGTGGGTTCAAACCCAGCCCCTGCCAAACCGCAACAAAGAAATAGCTGGGCATTGTGGCAGACACCTGTAGTACCAGCTACTAGGGAGGCTGAGGCAAGAGAATCACCTAGGCCCAGGAGTTGGAGGTTGCTGTGAACTGTGTGACTCCACTGCACTCTACCGAGGGTGACAAAGTGAGACTGTCACTACAAAAAATAAAATAAAATAAAATAAGAACTTCTTTTAAAAATTTAACCAAGTGTGCTTGTCTGTTCTAAAAATGAAAACATTGATTTATCTACTCTGATACCTAGAATGCTACTAGTCATCAGTAAATAGTTGTGAATACATATGCATGCAAAGTTGTGCTGATAAATTCTGATTTTCCCTTTCCTATTCCTTTGGACAGTTCCATCTGTTGATGTGGGATTAAATTTCACCTTCGTGTGGATAATCTCACCTAGATCTATTTTACAAATTCTGGTCCTGCAGTTCTAACTTCTTGGTTAGAGTTCCCATTAGAACATTACCAAATTTTCCAAGATTCATCATGGCTAAATGAAAATTCATAGTCTTTGTAACCAGTATCTACCTTTTAAAATTCCTGTTTCTTCCAGTGATCCCAGTCATTCTCTTAAGTTATTATAGCTTGGATCCATGAACTCATTTTTGTTAGTATAAGTTCAGTGCTTATCTCCAAGGCCTCATCAAAAGAACAAGGACAGGTGGTTTGAAGAGAAGGAAAGAGAAGTTCATTAATTTGCCAGCAAATGAGGAGGCTATTACACTCTCACCTCAAAGTACCAGGGTCTTCCTTCTGAGTAGAAGTACAGAGCTTTTAAAGAAGACAGTTATGAGTCATTCCATCTTTGGCTAAAATAATCTTGTGACCTCCACCCAGATTCATCTCATCTCCTGTGGCACAAAGGACACAGGGCACTTCCCTGCCCCTCCCACCTATTGGCCTCAGGTAGGGATGTGACCTTCTCAAAAAGGGTAAGGGGGGTTTGAAAAGACAGAAAACATTATAAGTCTTTTTCAGCCCATTTTCTTTGTTACAGTTTTGGATCCTACCTATTTTGGAGTGACCATCATTGGTTTTTCTTCCTTCATTCTTTCTTATTCCTAAACATACTATACAACATTGAAAAAGTAAGTTTAAATCTTAAAACATTCAGATTATCCATAGTTAATAGCAACCTATAGGAATTTCCTACTATTGTCAAGATCAATTTTCTTCTCAGTGTGGCCTACTTAATGTCTATATTCTCATTTTCCAGTATTTTTATCCCCTTCTTTTCTAGATACTATGGTCTTCTCTTTCTTTTCCATTTATCAGATGGATGATGACTTTCCATTAGGCTCCCTTCCCTAGGAGACTTTCCTGATTACTGCAGGCCTACCTTACCGTAGCCTTGAGCTTGCTATCACCTTTGGGCCATACAGTGGAGTGTGCGCCCTAGGAGCTGTCAGCACCGGACTGGAATAACAAAGCAAACCAGGATGGGCAGGAATGGGGTAAGGATGGAGAGTGGGAGGACGGAAGTGTCAAATGACAGGAGAGTGTTTACAGGAGGCTATGAGTTAAAAGAGGATAACGGTCAGAATCAGATACTGAATTAGATCAATAAAAGAAAAAATGTGAAAATTTAAATGCATAAAGTCAAGGTCTTTGGGAAAGCCTGAAGAACAATGGGAATAAGTATCAACGTAAATCCCAAATATCCCAATTTCCAATAAGAGCTCTGGTCACAGCACCTTGACTACTGCACAATACCAGGCCCCATGCCAGTCTGGGGGACTAAGTACAGGCTGTAGCCCATGCACCTGGTTCCTAATCCCAGTTCCACAACTTGCTATCTGTGTGTGATCTTGGGCAAATTATGTGAGCTTTCTGAGTCTATTTGTATTCATCTGTAAAATATAGATTAGCAAGGCCAGGCATGGTGGCTCACACCTGTAATCCTAGCAGTCAGAGAGGGCCAGGCAGGTGGATTTCTTGAGCTCAGGAGTTCAAGACCAGCCTGAGCAAGAGTGAGACCTTGTCTCTACTAAAAATAGAAAAAAGAAAAAACTAGCCCAGCATTGTGGTGGGAGCCTGTAGTCCCAGTTGCTCAGGAGACCGAGGCAGGAGACTTGCTTGAGCCCAAGTGTTTGAGGTTGCTATGAGCTATGATGATGATAAGGCACTCTACCCCAGGGCAGCAGAGTGAGATTCTGTCTCAAAAAAAAAAAAAGAGAGAGAGAGAGTTAAAAATACAGATAAAAACCTCGAGATTATAAGATCATTATAACAATTACATTAAATTAACTAAAATAGATAAAGGTCCCACCAGATGCTGAGTAATAGTAGGTGTCAAATCTATATTCTGGCTGAAGTTGATTCCTCTATAGCTATTGAATGAAAACTATCTTCCTTATGAAGTATAAAAAAAAATCCTCACTATATCAAAGTATGAAAAAAGTATAGTATACATGAATGTCAGCCCACAGTTGAAGTATGTAGGAAATACTGCCTCCCTTTCTTCTTTCTTCCCTTTCTACCTTCCCTTCTTTTTCTCCTTTCTCCATTTTTTCTATTTAGTTTTGACTCATATGATATAGACTGTTGGGAGAGTCAATCTCAGTGATTCCCGGGATTCCCCACCTCCATCAGTTTTGGGCCAAGAATGCAGGGTCTTTCACTAAGATATTAGACAGTCCTGCTCCTCACTGTCCTCAGTCTACACCAAATCCCGCCCACCACACCCAGCACACCTTCAGAGATTTTTTTTAATTTTTAAATTAATTAGTTTTTCATTTACAGTTTAGAATGCACAACTCCCTCAGATCTTTCCACAATTAGACCCCAGGGGTTTTTAGTCAACCTGGGAATATTAAATCTAAGCTCAGTGTCCTAGGAAACCACATGGAAAGAAGGAAAGAAAGAAGGAAAAAAAAGAAACCATTGGCTCAGGGTTACCTGGGTTTGCTTGTGAGACAACAAATTAATGGAAGAAAGCCCTGTATTCTATGCTGAGCTTAAAGTCAATGGAGGAGAAGGAAGGGTGGAAAAGAACAGAAGGAATAAGGCCATGGAAAAACCTAAACCCCAAACTACTGTAAAGATTTTTCATTTTTAGTTTGGATTTTCTCTTCCTTTGGTATTGTAAAGGGTATTTCCACATGACTCAGAAAAAGGGAACTCATAGGTCTTGTGAAGCAGGAAGAGCCGAGTAGATGACTTCATGATTTGACTTTAATTTGGTTACTTGACTTCATCTGTAGAATGTAAGAGTTCTAACTACAAACTCTTAAGAATACAGCAGGACCTCTGTTAGTTGACCATCCAAGGCAGTGGTTCTCAACCTTTCTAATGCCACAGCCCTTTAATCAGTTCCTGTGGGTTGTGACCCACAGGTTGAGAACCGCTGATCCAAGGTAACATACCGGTGAACATACAGAGGTGAGCAACATGAGGAACTACGTCTAATGTACTTGTTACACACATGTGGTGCATGTCCAGTGTATGAACATTAGGTCAACTTAAGGAGGTGGTCAATGTAAGGAGGTGACCAGCTATGGAGTTTCTACTCTATATTTGAATTCTAAAATTCTCTAGAATGGTGTGAATTGAGAAAAATGATTTTACAGAGTGGCGTTTGCTAGTTTTCAGAGTCACAACTATGAAATGAAAATGAATTCAGAAGCAAAGATAATTTTTCTCCTCCCAGGTATCATTGCTCTTTGGCTGTACCTCTATTATATAATAGTAGGCATGACTTTTGATTCTGGTTTATAGCTACTTGCTGAGAAGTCTTATCTCCTCCTTTACTACTAGAGTTTAAATTTTTAAAGGAACTGATTTAGCTACCCAGATATCTTCTCCCTTTCCCTTCCCTCCCTGTTCATACATATTCTCCTTGAAGGTATTGAGCACTGAAGAGTGATTTCACAAGTGAATGAAAATGACCAACTTTAAGAACTCAAGAATTTCCTTTGGTGGTCTTGATTTCTCTTGGAAAGTTGTTTCTGTGGCCCAGATTCTAACAAACTGAAACTGCTTCTGTCCTAAAATACCTATTATTAAGTTTTCATTATTTTGCAAACTTTAGAAGCGTATTTTCTCTTTTAATCTCACAAAAAACCTGAAAAGTAGATGTTAACGTAATTTTTAAGATAGGTAAAGACAGGCTCAGAGAGGTTAAGGAATTTGCTTCAGTGTCAATCACATGAAGATTCTAAAGCCCACCTCCATGTAGTAAAGATGCTTACTAAATTCTTACAGAGTTAGTAAGTTGGGCGAGGTGGTCCACACCTGTAATCCTAGCACTCGGGAGGTTGACATGGATAGATTGCTTGAGATCAGGGATTCAAGTCCAAACTGAGCAAAATGGGACAAAGTCTCTACTAAAAATAGAACAATTAGCCAGATGTAGTATCAGGCACCCATAGTCCCAGCTACTTGGGAGGTTGAGGCAAGAGGATCACTTGAGCCCAGGACTTTTAGGTTGCTGTGAGCAATGAGGCCAAGACACTCTACCCAGGGCTATAGAGTGAGACTCTGTCTCCCCCCCCCCCCCAAAATTAATTTTTTAATAATAATTTAATTATATATATATAATTAAATAAATATATAAAGCTAGTAATAACTGTTTCAGAATTGGAGAGGCAAACTGATTTATGGGTATTTATAGAACAATAACAATTGTAAATTTGGAGAAAAACCCAACTTATCCCAATTCACTCTGAAGAAAGTTTCTGATTTTAGTAGCTGTTTTGTGACATGACATGTATGCATGGTATCAAAGTCTTGATTTTGTAATCAAGGTGTTCACACAGGTCGTCAGGAGTTTGTATTCGCAATCACTCTGCTCTTCAGCAACGGAAGTTTTCAGTGAGAGAAAAAGGAAAACATTTTTAATGTAAAGATTTAAGAAAGAAACTGTTGATCCAATCACATTAGAATGATTTAGACTGGAAATAATAGCCCTTCGCTTTAAGTTTATTATGAATGTGCAGCTATTTTTAATGTGCATTCCATAATGACTCCTAATTCTCAGAACACTGAGAAACCTTTCAACAAACTCCACAGGAAAATGAAGTCTGCCATTTGTGATGACAGGAACAAGATAGCACCAGAACATACTGACTGCTGTTCAACTCTCCAATAAACACTCTATGGAATATCTCTGGGCATATACATTACACACTCTTAATCCACAATGAATATGTATTTGAACATTAGATGTATTTTTATTCCTAAAGAACAGTTTTAAGTAGATATTTGTGTCTAACTAAAAATCAGGATGAAACTACTAGTCTATTCTTAGAAGTTCCTGTTTTATCTTAACTATTTTTTCATATTCTGGTTCAGTAACAGCTTTATTGATCATTTATTTTGGCTTGGCAGTTTTAATATAATATACCATATAAATGTTTTAATATAGTACAAAATATGTATGTCAACTCATCCACTTTTGCCATATTTATACCATTAAAAAAATTACTATGGGCTTAGCACCCATTCAGTAGCTAGGGCACCGGCTACACAGCATGGTTAGTGGGTTGGAATCCAGCCTGGGCCAGCTAAACAACAATGACAACAACAGCCAAGAAATAGCAGGGCGTTGTGGTGGGCGCCTGTAGTCCCAGCTATTTGGAAGGCTGAGGCAAGAGAATTTCTGAATCCTAAGAGTTTGAGGTTGCTGTGAGTTGAGGTCATAGCACTCTACCTAGGGTGACATAGTGAGACTCTTGTCTCAAAAAAATAAAAAATAAAAAATAGGCTCGGCACCTGTGACTCAAGCGGCTAAGGCACCAGCCACATACACCTGAGCTGGCGGGTTTGAATTCAGCCCATGCCCACCAAACAACAATGTTGGTTGCAACCAAAAAAAGTCGGGCGTTGTGGTGAGTACCTGTTTTCCCAGCTACTTGGGAGGTGGAGGCAGGAGAATCACTTGACCCCAGGAGTTGCAGGTTGCTGTGAGCTGTGATGCCACAGCACTCTACCCAGGGCAACAGCTTAAGGCTCTGTCTCAAAAAAAATTTAATTAATTAAAAATATATATATATACATATGTATATCACTATGGAGTAATAAACATCTAGAAGTTTATTATTATGAAAATAATAATAAAGTGCCAAGTGCCTCTACTGAGCAACTGCTTACTTCACATAGGTGAGGAAAATGATCTCTCAGTGTGGTATTTCTGGCTATATGACTCAAACTCTCTGACTTTAGTAATTACAGAGAATAAACGCAATTTTGAGTGAAAGAATGAGAATTCTTGGTTTTTTGGTGAATATATGTAAGTTTTTGGACATATATGTAACTTTTATTTTCTAAACGGGATTTTCTTTGTTAGACTTCATACTTGAGTAAATGAATGAAAAGTTATGTCCTATATTCTTGTGACAGTGATTTTCTTTAAATTATAAAAAAAAAATCTTTTTACTGGAAAATTTCTACAAAATAATAAATTGATAAAGGAATAAGAAGTAGGATTATTTCAGGCTAGTTCCAAGGATGATTGAAGTTTAACAAATTTAATTCCCAGGATCCATCATTTTTTTTTATTTTCAGAGAGAGTGTAACTTTTCTTTTTTTTTTTTTTGCAGTTTTTGGCTGGGACTGGGTTTGAACCCGCCACCTCCAGCATATGGGGCTGGTGCCCTACTCCTTGGAGCCACAGGCGCCGCCCCAAGAGAGTCTAACTTTCTTGCCCTCAGTAGAAAACCTAGCTCACAGCAACCTCAAACTCTTGGGCTCAAATCATCCTTTTGCCTCAGCCTCCCAAGTAGCTGGGACCACAGGCGCCCACCACAACACTATTTTTAGAGACAGGGTGTTTTTATTTTATTTTATTTTTTGAGGGGGGGATTTTTTTTTTTTTTTTTTAATTAAATCAGCGCTGTGTACATTAATGCGATCACGGGGCACCATACACTGGTTTTATAGACCGTTTGACACATTTTCATCACACTGGTTAAAGTAACCTTCCTGGCATTTTCTTAGTTATTGTGTTAAGACATTTACATTCTACATTTACTAAGTTTCACATATACCCTTGTAAGATGCACCGCAGGTGTAATCCTACAAATCACCCTCCCTCCGTCCCCCCTTCCCCTCCCTCCCCGCCCTTTCCCCCTTTCCCTTATTCTTGGGTTGTAACTGGATTATAGCTTTCATGTGAAAGCCATAAATTAGTTTCATAGTAGGGCTGAGCACATTGGGTACTTTTTCTTCCATTCTTGAGATACTTTACTAAGAAGAATATGTTCCAGCTCCATCCATGTAAACATGAAAGAGGTAAAGTCTCCATCTTTCTTTAAGGCTGCATAATATTATTTCTCAGAACCAAGAAACCAAATATGGTTCCTGCTCAATGGGTTTGGTTTTGTCTGAGCCACTGGGTCACTCTCTTCCCACGTGATGTGCTAGATTCATACACTGAAATCAGTATATAAAAGCCTATATTTTATATTATGAACTCAAGCGTGTGTGTGTTCACTTATTCTTTTGACAATTTTCAATTATTTCTCTTGCAAGGAATGTAATAATCATCAAGCTAGTGCATCATAGACTAAGTATTGGAAAAGAAAACAGGAATTAAGTCTCAACTCTTTCGGGTCTCAAACAGGTGATCTTGAGCAGGTTACCGGGCCTTGTGAAATTTGAGATTCTTTATACAGAAAATAGGGAAGATACTTTTAATCACTCCCTGAGGAAGTAAAAGAGGTAGTGATGAGTCATTAATAGAAATCTGAAATATGTTTTGCAATGTCATACAAAACTAGTTAAAAACTATGGTTTAGAGCGAGACAAACCAAGTTATAAAATAAAATAATTAGTAATTTATTTAACCTCCTTAGGCCAGTTTCTTTATCGTTAAAAGGAGATAAGTAGCATCTATGGCATAGAATTACTATGAAGATTAGAGGGGGCGAGTACCAAGCATATACCCAGCATGATGGCTGACTAATAATAAAAACTTGGCAAATGAGGATGGCACCTGTGGCTCAGAGGAGTAGGGCACCGGCCCCATATGCCAGAGGTGGTGGGTTCAAACCCAGCCCCAGCAAGAAACTGCAAAAAAAAAAAAAAGTTAAAAACCTGGTGAATAGACACAATCACTGTTAGGATTTTGAATTAAGCTCTCTTATTGATTCTAGTTAATATTTATAATGCCTAAACCAGTGATTTTCAACTAGTGTGCCATGACAGGATCTTAGGTGTGCCGAGGAAATTTTGAAAGATCATTAATTAAATTATTTTCAAAAGAAGTTCAAAGCATAGTAAGTATATTCTTTTTTTTTTTTTTTTTACTTTTTTTTTTGTTCAACATAATTTCAGTGTGCCATGGAAGTTTAACGATGGGTTCAAACATATCCTGGGATTAAAAAGGTTGGAAAACACTGGCCTAAACAAAAGGTTGGAAATACTTGGGGAAAAAAAATCAATCCCCAGAACATTAAGGATAACATGTTTCCTACAGCTTGGATATACGTAATTTGAAACAGCTGAGATAGCAAAGCACAAAAATTGAAAATTAATTCTTGGCAGGCTGGGCGTTAGAGCCTAATTATAAGTTCTCAATGTGTCACCAAGACCTAGAAGGAAGAGGGAGAAAAAGAAGTTCTGCAGATATTTGATAGCAGGCTTCCACCTGGAAATCCCTCAACCATTATAAAGCTGGTATTTATTTGTAAATAGTTAAATAATAGTAGATAGGAAAGGCATAATCCCTAAAAATTTGGCATTTCAGAAAACACCTAGCTGTGAAACATCTCGTAAAGGTGACACGTTGATTATATTTTCCCATCACACTACCAAATGAGAAATAAAGTCTGTTATTTAATGAATATTCTTTGAACTAAATACACGTGTTTTCATTTGCTGATGCATAATGATTGAGCTATACCTCATATTTTTCTTCCTAGAATCCAAGGGATGATCTATAATCTCACAGCATTTAGGATGGAGATACATCTAGATGTACACAAACATTCACCCTACATGTGTGCTTCTCAGTACTTGGCTGTGAACCCGGAACTCATTAAAGAAGATTGTGTTTGTTGCGGATAGCTAAGAAGATGCACTTCTCATTCACTCAACTGATAGTATTGATAGATTGTGTACATTCATATTTAACAACATTGGCCTGCAACTTTAAAAGGCATGAGCTAAACCCCAGATTTTTGTACAGCTGAATAAACCTAGTCCAGTTGTTTAACATCTAAATCTCATTTTTTCAATAAAATGAAGGAAATGAAACCTACATCATAGCGTTGTTGTGACTATCAAGGTAAATTGTATAAACCATATGCTCTGCGCAGTTCCAGTACAGAGAAATGAATTACTAAATAATTACTGTAATTACTAATTTCTCTAGACAAAGAAAAACATTCTTTCTCCTGTGTGGGTCTTTTTAAATTTGTAATACAAAAAAATTCAGAATGGTAAGACTATTTTTTTTTTTTTCTCTACTATTTCCTAAGACATTACATGCATTCTGATTACCTCAAAGAATTGTGAAGGTCAATGTCTGGTTTAAGTCAGAGTGAAATAAATGGACAAAGATTGGAAATTAAGCATATCAATGGATATTAAGAGATCTACAAGACAAAATGTAAAGGGAGAGTAACAGTAGAAGGACAGACCATCCCACATTCAATAAAATGGGATTAAGAGGTCACGCCAAGGTGCTAGAAGGGAAGTGTGTACAGGATAAAATTACTGATGTAACACGAAAAGGCTTGTTGCTTTTATTTCCAAACTCCCTCCTAAAAGTAAAGCCCATATATATATTTTGTCTTATTCAAGTTGAAGATGACCCTTTTTCTCCTAGTTCAGAAATCACCATTCATCTACAGTTGGAGCTTCAAAAGGCACAGAGGTCATCAATTTCTAAAGATTCTTCCAGGTTTGAAGAAAGAGAATTTTTGCCAATATGTCTCTGAAAAAAATGTATTCAGAACAAACAAAGGAACATTTGAATAAATAGTATATGAGTCCTCAGATACATGTTACAGGCAACCCATCACAATGAACACATCATTTGTAAGAAGCTGAGATTTAGGGTGTATGGGATGAAGAGGGGGGCCTATGGTGGGACTATCATGTAGAAATAAACTTTAGGAAATAAAATTATTTCAAAGATATTTATGTTAAAAAATGATGACAAAAATGACTTAGGGATATTAGATTCTGTATCATTGTGACCTACAACTTCAAGGGAGCACTTTAACACACACAATTTAACAACAACCATGTATACCCACACACAGTATGGGTGGTTTGGGGGTCTGTCCATTGAAAAAAAGTATTGCCAACAGAGATTTCTAAGTGTCTTAGCATCAAGCCCTCAGGTTATTACTAGTTGCTCCTGATACACATAATAACTGGCTGTAATTCTATAAATCAACGCTACTTTAAGTAAAGGTCCACTGATCACTTGTTACTGGTCTTTGACAAGAAGAAGCTCAAGTGAGAAGATAAATGAACTACATCAGTAAGCACAG
>CAUYPK010009550.1:0-13720 GCA_963574355.1 Loris lydekkerianus
ACATGAAAAAAAGCTCATCATCCTTAATCATCAGAGAAATGCAAATCAAAATGACTTTGAGATATCACCTAACCCCAGTAAGAGTAGCCCACATAACAAAATCCCAAAACCAGAGATGTTGGCATGGATGTGGAGGAAAGAGCACACTTCTACACTGCTGGTGGGAATGCCCACTAATATGTTCCTTCTGGAAGGATGTTTGGAAAATACTTAGAGACCTAAAAATAGACCTGCCATTCGATTCTATAATTCCTTTACTAGGTTTATATGCAGAAGACCAAAAGTCACAATATAACAAAGACATCTGTACCAGAATGTTTATTGCAGCCCAATTCATAATTGCTAAGTCATGGAAGAAGCCCAGGTGCCCATCGACCCACGAATGGACTAGCAAATTGTGGTACATGTATACCATGGAATATTATGCAGCCTTAAAGAAAGAGAGAGACTTTACCTCTTTCATGTTTACATGGATGAAGCTGGAACATATTCTTCTTAGTAAAATATCACAGGAATGGAAAAAAAAGTATCCAATGTACTCAGCTCTACTATGAAGCTAAATTATAGCTTTCGCATGAAGGCTATAACCCAACTATAGCACAAGACTATGGGGAAAGGGCCAAGGAAGGGGAAGGGAGGGGGGAGGTTAGGATGGAGGGAGGGTAATGGGTGGGGCCACATCTATGGTGCATCTTAGAATGGGTATAGGCGAAACTTACTAAAGGTAGAATACAAATGTCTACATACAGTAACTAAGAAAATGCCATGAAGGCTACGCTGAACAGTTTGATGAGAATACTTCAGATTGTATATGAAAGCAGCACATTATACCCCTAATGTACACAATGATTTAACAATAAAAATAAATAAATTAAAAAAAAAAGAAGGCCCTCTGTAGATGCCCCCCGCAGAAGTCCCCCCAGACAGACGCCCCCCGCAGATGCCCGCAGCAGATGCCCCCCCCGCAGACGCCCGCAGCAGAAGCCCCCCCAACCCCCCTCACAACCCCCTACCCCCTCCGCAGACACATGCTCTTGGACTTCTTGGCCTCCAGACCATGAGCCAAGTAAACATCTTTACTTCATAAATTACCCACTCTGTGCTATACTGGTATAGCAACTAAAAACAGAGTAACATACCCATTTCCTAAATGTCTATGTTAAAAGCAATTTGAAGAAGTTGAGGTAGTTTAATTAGGTATAGCTATTTAGCAAAACACGATAAAATATGAACACTATTTTTGTGATAAGCATGATATAAATTACTTTTACATTTCTTAAATTGCCTAGACTATTTTAGTTTTTAAAACAATGATTTATATGGTTACATCAAGGGAAAGTTGAGATTATTCCAGGAATATTCTAAACTCATGTCTACAGAGGATGCCAAAACAATGTATACATATTTAAAGAAAAGAAAAAGAAAAACACAATTAAATTTGTAATACTCAAGTCACATTTGACTTCTGCAATTACAAGAGGTGCTCAATGTGGCTTGTGTTCGTCTTTTGTTATTGGTATATTGAGTGTGACAAATTTAATATGGTTTTTTCTTTCCTTACAATGTGTTTCCATTTTGGGGGTAGCCTCTGTATTTTATAGTGACTACTCCACCTAAGAGAAATGACACTATTAAAACTAATATAGATACTTGCTGAAAGGGGAAAAAAGTGCCATTTTGGCTCGGCACATTAAACAGCTGTTAAATTCAGGAGAAATGCAGTTCCTGGGATCTGATGTTGCCACCATCATTGCTAATGAGGATGTTAGAGGGCTAGCAACTTAGAAACAGATGTGTGGGCATCTGGGGGAAACATGTTTGGTTCAATACATATTTTCTGAATGGCCAGATATTATGTTATTTGTTCCTTATCTCAGGATGTTCACTATTTGCTGTGATTTGTAAATCAATTGGCATAATGAGTCTGAGTCATATTTATATGTTTTAACATTATCTTTCATAATTATATATTTTCATATGTAATTATTGCATACGAGGATAATATACACAGCTATCAATTACCTCTTCATGCCTTTTGCTAACTTCAAGTCACATAGTAACCATTGCCCTAAATTTATATTAAAATGTCCTAAGCTTCTTATATTAATAGAAAGGAATCTTAGCTATGCTAGACCCTAGTAACTTTGTTTTGGAGTTTTATCTGTGAACTTCATTAATGGTTACAATATCTTCAGATTTAGATAAGCCCGAGGCCTGTGATATAACCAGCAAGTGCTATCTTAGCATACTGTCAGTAAATGCTGCTGCTACACATTTGAAGGAATGATACAATTGGCAAGTAAGAGTGGAAGGAGAAATTCTGTTATTTACTTCTGTGCCACAAAAGATTTTAATACTGTATAAAATGGTTACATGTGACAGCCATATGTTAAACAGGGGCGTCCAAGTAACATGAATTCATTTAGGAAAAATAGAGGAACTGTTTGAAAGATAAGACCATTCCTGTAATAGAAGGGAGGGCAAACTTACAGCTGGACTGCAGGAACTATGAGGAAAAGGAAAATAAATTCCCATCATTTTTCATATTATCTTTATTTTTTTTTCTACAGTGGCTTCTAGCAAATGACAGGAAATGTGGCTACTGTCACTGATCAGCCTCACTTCTGTGAGTCCCCCACACCACAAAAGGGTTGAGTGAAGCCCAACACCCCAAAAGAAGAACTCAAAACTCACGAGCTTCAGCCATGTGCCTATCACTAGACGAAGTAACAGGGGACATTAGAACATGGAGCCTCTGCCCTTACACAGTGCATTGCCGTGCCTCAGGTGAGAGCCATAACAGGACAGGCACGGGGGCCCCTGCCTGCGAGCCAGCAATCTTGGCGGCTGAGGCAGGAGGATCCCTTGAGGCCAGGAGTTTCAGGCTATAGTGAGCTGTGATCTCACCACTGCACTCCAGCCCGGACAACAGATAAAACCCTGTTGCTAAAAAAAAAAAAAAAGTAATAATAGCTAGCTAGTACTTACTTGCCTATTATATGCCAGATATAATTTTATTTAATGTGCATAAATAATACTATAAAACATTGAAATCCCCATCATTTAAAACTTTCAAAATTCTTGAGTTTTTTTCTGTAAAATTATATATAGAAAGAGCTTTTAATATCTCCAAGAGTCATACTTCCATTGGTTTGAGAAAAGGAGTGCTTTTTTAATTTTCTAAATGACCAAGTAAGTATACTTATCTTCCTCAAAACATGTGGAAAATAGAAGTCTTTAAAACAAAAATACTGTCTATGTAAAGAAATCTAAATAAATGATATTAGAAGCTGTTCATGGAAATATCTACTGACTGTTCCTCAAAACCCCTAGCTTTTGTATTAACCTGGATTGGGGTGGAACACATTCTTCTTAGTAAAGCATCACAAGTGTGAAGAAGCAAGAATCCAATGTACTCTATTCTAATATGAAGGCAGTGGATGATTTAATGCAAGGTGTGGGGTAATGGAATGAGGGATCGGGGAGAGGGGAGGAGGGAGGGGGATGGGGTTACAATGTATGGCACACCTCTTGGGGACGGGACTCAATTATAAGAGGGACTTTACCTAACAAATGCAATCAGGGTAACCTAACTCTTTGTACCCTCAATGAATCCCAAACAATAAAAACAAACAAAACAAAACAAAACAACAACAACAAAAAAAATGTCTAACTCAGGGATTTCATCCCTGTCCTAGGTCTTGTCTCTAACTTTGTAAGAACAGACGCATAAATGAATATTAGCACTCAGGGTAGATTTGAGCAGAGGAATAGAAATCACAATATATTTTTAAATGTATTCATATAGTGAAGGCCAAGTTTATGCTTATTCCAATAACTGCTGGCACTGTGTAGCAGTATTCAAAAGCATAGTATACAGACCTTACCGCATACAAATTGAAATAATTTAGCTAAGCAAGATGTATCCATCAAACACTATGGTGTTATAGAGGTAAGCAAGTTACTTGGGTAACAGAGGAGAAAAAGGAAATGGAGAATGGTAAAGTCAGTGAAGCTGCAAAATAAAAATTTCATCTCAACTATGGATGAGAACAGGCGAAAAGAGGTATAAGACATCCTAAGTGGAGGTGAACGTTATGTAAAAAGAAAACAAAGAACAACTTATGCTCATTTGTGGGACAATTCTTAGACTTAACACTGTTTTCAGTCTATATTCAAGTGGACTTGGTAAGCCACACATGATCTTTATAATTGTAAATATTTATAATATATCTTCTGTGACCTCTTTCACTGTTTTATAAAAATGAATTTGGAATCTCTCACTCACAAAAATTTCTGTGCACCATAAATTTTCCCTGATATATTGAAACTAAAATATTTGGTGCTATACTACTTCCTCCTCCCTGCTTTTGGAAACATTTTTACAATCTCTCATGATAATGCCCGATTTAGTGGGTCTTTTAACCTGACATATTGCCTTATACTCTTCATTGTCGAGTATACTTCTGGGGATATCATTTCAATTAGTCTTAAAGACACATTAGATAAAAGCAAAAATAAAAACAAGAGCAAAGAAATTTTTTACAGTCAATGTTTACCACATCCTGTAAATAACTTATTAAAATATCGCCTTTTGCCAGGTATATTATGTTAGCCATTGAAGCCTGGACAGACTGGAGTTTGGTGGAATGGCAGAAAAGAGACATTATTTCGACTGACTCTAAATACCTTCTGTTTTTAAGGAATTAGAATCATGCATATCTTTACTCTATAATAGGTATATATAATGAAGATCTAAGATTGAAAAAGGCTGTTTCTAAAAACAAGTTTTGTCTTATCTTAAATATTTCACTTACCAACTACAAATGAATCTGAAGTGGTACCAATTTTAGATAAAATCTTAAAGCTTTGGTAACAAGAGGGGAATGAATTGCGACTATTACCCGTGTGCTATTGTTATTAATACTAAAAATAAATATGGAAAAAACGGGGGGGAAGGTGAAGGCATATATCTTAACAAAAACATTGTTTAAAAATTTTGTAAAATTAATTTAGCATATGATTTTGAATTTCTTAGAACTTGTAGATTTATCCCTACTGCAATGTCACATATTTTGAAGGCAAGCACTCAGAAATTCTTCAGTCAACACAGTTTACAGGGAGTTATCTAGCAAAATGGATTTTTAAAGACGTGTCTTTGAATTGTACTTGTGAATAATCACTTTAAAAAACTTTCCAAGATTTCAGAGAAAAGGAAATTTTTACAATTGGAAAATAATCTTTCTTAGAGTTTGTTCTCCTAAAAACAGCAATAAGCACCATTCAATTCATTTTCTAAGGAATTTTGGCAAAATTCTACAGATACATTCATGTGATTTAAGGATAGTGCTCAGCTGAAATACTTTACTCTGACATTTATTGTTGTTAGTATTCATTATAAATCCAAAGGAATGTATTCTCATGCCAGGAAACAAAATTTTGAGTGTTCAAGTTTTATAGATACTTGGGTTGTGTCTACCAAATGGCAGTGATCAATAAAAAGATAAAAATTTTACTAAAAGTTTTTTTTAGGATTTTTCGCTATGATTCAAATAAATAGTATATATTTTATGTTTTTCAAAATTAATTTCTCGTATTTATATGAGGATATTCAGTAACAAAGTTCCATTGATATGTGGAGACCCTGTTCTCACCCATTTGGGGGTCCTCCCGGTAGAGGGACCCACATTCTTATGTTCAGGATGATAGGGAAGGACAGAGGCATGCTTGGAAATGAAGATTTGGAAACCATCAGATCAACTTTTCCATCTGGCCCAATTTGGCAACATTGTAAGGGTTCCTGTTCCGCCAAAGTATGACTAAAAATTAAAAAGGAAACTTTCTGGAGCTAAGTCTTTTTTTTTTTTTTGTCCCTTGAGGTGGATTTTATTTATTTTTTATTGTGTTCAAAAACACATCATACAAAATCTACCATTGTGATCATTTTGTACAGACCAAATACACAGTTCAGTAGAGTTAACTATATGCACATAGACAGCTAGTGTGACAGATCTCTAGGACTTTTTCATTTTGCAGAGCTAAAACTTTATATATACTGAAAAGCACTTTCCTTTTCCTGATCCCCAGCTCTTAGCAATCACCATTCCAATTTCTAAGAGTTTACTTTAGATATTTCATGTAAATAGACTCACGTAGCATTTATCTTTCTGTGACTGACTTATTTCACTCAGCATGATGTTCTCAGAGGTTATCTATGTTGTAGTATATAACAGGATGTCTTTCTTTTTTTCAGGCTGAATAATACTTCACTGAATGTATATACATTTTCTTTATGTATTCATCTATTGATGGACATTTAGGTTGCTTCTACTTCTTGGCTATTGTGAATAATGTTGCAATGAACACACAATGCAAATATCTCTTCCAGACCCTGTTTGCAATTCTTTTTGATACATACACCAAAGCAGATTACGGATCATATGGTAGTTCTATTTTTAATTTTTTAGGGGATGGAGCTAAGTCTTGAGCAGATCAAAGTGAGTGGACAAAGGGGGGCAACACAGTATACTTCTTTCTTTTTCTTTCTTTTTTTTGACACAGTATATTTCTAGTTACTATAAAGCCAGTTTTGGTTAAGACTTTCTCTCCAAAGCTTTATTTAAAAAAAATTAACTATGAAGTTTGTTGCTAAGTAATATATAATTCAGCAATATTTATAATCATAAACAAATATCTTGCTTACAACAAAGTAACATAAAGAAATAGGTGTCTTCTGTGTGGCCCTACTGCTGGCTTGTTATTACTGAGGAGATGTCTTTATTAATCAGCTCAAACAGAATAGGGGGTATAAAAAAAGTCTGTTAGCCTGAAACTATATGTATAATCCACAGGCTAAAAGGAAATGTTAGCTCTATTGTTTCTAAACAATGTATTAGAATTAATTTGCTTTCAATTACTGACCACGTGACCAGGTAACATTCTTCTGCCTTGATTGGTTTACACCTAACACAAGACGTGATGGGAGATTCGGGATCAGTGACGGTCTTGAGTAGTGTGAGACAGCCATAAATTCTGCATGAACTCTGCAAATCTCAGAAACGTTAGTGTAAAAGTTAAAACTTCTTTGCCTACACATCCACATGATGGCCACATAGATTAAATGCAGAACTATACACAGTGACCTAAATAACTAACAGGGAATTTCTTCCTTGCTTAATAAATACACTTTTATTAGTATGGCTTCCTGTACACACGAGCGAGCTGACCTTCACTAAACCGCATAACCATGGTTACTAAAAAGAATACTAAGCCCATTTAAAATAAACCGATTTAAGGGAAGAAAGAAATATTTCTGTCCCATTCAACTACTTTGCCCATAAAAGAAAAAGACTTTGAAGGCCTCTTCCTTGGCCCCCTACTACTTCTCCCCAAAGCAGGCGGGCTGCCAATCCTAGTCCTCAGACCTCGAGTCACTGTGTCACTCTGAATGTTTGCCTGGAAGGACAGAAACCAGGTTCTGCTCTGAAGGAGGGTCTGGGCATATTATTCCTCTGCCCGCCACCCCCACCTCTGGCTGCTGCTTCAGTGGTAACTTTTCTTTTAAGGGGAGGCAGTAATTATCCTCCAAGTAGTTAGTTGTGTTAAAAGATTAATTGAAGGCCCAGCGTGGTGGCTCATGCCTGTAATCCCAGCCCTCTGGGAGGCTGAGGGGGGAGGATGCCTTGAGTTCAAAAGTTCGGTCTCTCAAAATGCCTGACACGCAGTCAGGACTCACAAACAGAGGTGAACTAGCAACGAGGCCAGTGTGCAGATGAACGGGGGCATACTTACAAAATCTCTACCTGTAGTTTGCTGCCACGGAACTGCTTCAGGTGAATGCCAATTTTGTAACGTTAACCTCATTAGTACCACATCCCAGCTGACTAACGGAGAGTCATGGTTTGGAGTCCAGCACAAGAAGTACCGTGGAGCTCAGCTACGAAAACTCCCTCACCCTGCTCACTGTAGGAGGGAAAGGAGGGCGA
This sequence comes from Loris lydekkerianus, assembly GCA_963574355.1. Taxonomy (NCBI): domain Eukaryota; kingdom Metazoa; phylum Chordata; class Mammalia; order Primates; family Lorisidae; genus Loris; species Loris lydekkerianus. The sequence goes on from CAUYPK010009550.1 coordinate 7,986, forward strand.
AAAGCTGACAGCAGGGAAGCGTGGAACTGCTCACAGCTACAGGAGATACAGTGATAAGCTGTGTGTGCTGATAATTCAGCTAACTCATCACTGCCTCCAGTTGAAAAAAAAAAAAAAAAGAAAAGAAAAGGATTTAAAGTCTTTATAGCTGGCAAGCCACCTTCCCCTCGTCCAAACCATCTGACAAGAGCACCAATTCCCTTTCAGATTTATGGCTTATGATCTCTTCTTCAGCCTGTGGAAGAATCAGCTGTTCATAACATTCTACAGAATTTAAAGCCAATTCAATATCTGAACAGTTCTCCATGACCCAGGGTCTTCTAGGGATTATCAAAGATGTTACAAAAAGGAAAATGTTATTATATACTTTCTAAGGGGTAACAATTTGCACAAGTAATGTACATGTGCAAAGGCAGGGTCATGGGGCTCCAGAGTGTAGCACACAATCGATCTTCTCTAGAAGTCGAGGAGCACCTGTAACAATGACCAAGTGCCTGCCATGGTGATTGTATTAAGGGAAGGTGACAGTGCTCACTTTCCAGAAAAGGAATTTCCTCTCTGTCTCTCTCTTTCATGGTTCTCTTTCCTTCAGAATAGTAACTTCCACTAACTGTCCCCCCCCCAAAAAAAAAGAACCTGTGTGACTTCACAAGCTATAGATATCATACGTTTGCTAAATTAGTTTGAAAGTTGAAAACACCTTTAAATTTTCTTGTCCTTAAAACCACTGTTTCAGAAATGCCAGAGGAGTTAATGCTAACTATTGAGAAGGCAAAACAGAGCAAACCAAAACAAAACTTGAGGTCACTTATGTCAGTTATTTAACACCTCACCCTCATTGCAGAGGATAAAGTTCTTTTCCAGCTTCTCTAAGGTGTTAATTTGTTCCAGAGAAAGACTGACCGTCCGTACATACAGGACCACTGACCCACCCTCACTATTAAAGACTCCAATCAGTAAATGGGTCTAAAACGATTATGTCTCCTGAGCCATCAGATTTATCAAATTCATTTCAGACATAGATTTTTTTTTTAAATTATAGGTAAAAGTGTTGACACTTACAAAGACAAGTTTGAAATTAGACTAAGTGAAGTATTAACTCATAGTTTGTATCATATTTATTCTTGTACTAATATTCTGAAATAACTTTTGTACAGTAAGTACAAAAGAAAATTAATAGTATCATTGCAAGGAATTTGATGGAACATTTGAAAAGGAGAATTAATGAGAATTTTTTTTCTATAATTAACCAAGAAGGCAAGTTCTAAAAAGGTATTTGTTTTTCCACCCCAAAACTTTGGCAGCTATAAATAAATGAGCATAGAGCATTCCTTCATTATTATTATTTTTGTTGATAAAGGTGGAAGAAGTGGTTGAAGCCAAATTCCCCAAGTGACTAAAGAAGATAATTTTGTTAAGGTTGTGAAGGTTATGAATATGTCACTTTTAATTTTTTAAATAAACTGTACATCCAGAAGTTGATCTCATCACATACTTTATAAAAATTGATGAAGAAAAGTACATTGGCTACTTCTTGCCAAAAATTTGAAATTAGGAAACAAGTAGAGTATGCCATGAATTAATTGTGCTTATCAGTTAATCCAGCTGATAACTTTGGAGGGATCACAACTGAGAAAAAATACAACATCTGATCTTTTATAATGGGAAAAAGCAAACCTGTCCTTTATCCCAAAACGAGAAATTATCTTTATTACCCCGAACAGTAAGCAATTCTGCCCACTGCTCCCAAGGAAGACATGACATTTTTTGAAATTGTTCACTATACAGACATCATTGAGAAGAGTCTTCTGCAAAAGGACAGTTACAGAATTGCTTGTAAAATGCTTAGACACATGAAAGACCTGTAGAAAATTTTTTCCAACCATCTGAAGCAGGCTAATCTTGAAAATAACTATTCAGGTACTTACACTTGTATTACCCACAACATTCATTACATTTCCCTGAGACATTTTAGTCTCCTTAGTTCATACTGTCGGTGAATGATAAAGAGGCAACGCCATTGTACAACTGTCAACAGTAAAAAAAGGATTGCGCATTTCTTATAAATTTCTCATATTTTGCTATTAACTTTTATTTGGTTGTAGACATCAAAATAACAAATTGCATCAGTGAGTAAATAAGTACTTATTATCATTATCTGCTGTTTATTACTGGGACAATTTCCAAAGTCTCTCAGTAGTTCTTATCATCAAAGGCCTTGGATGCCAGTGTGTTGATCTAAAAGACAGCAAATTTAGAGCTTCTCAGAATAAATTTTTAATAGCTCTTCTCAGATAAGATTTGCTGTGAGGTTAAACTGATAGGGAACCTTTACACCTGTAAAATCCCTTCATTGCAACACCTTGATTAGTGTGGAAGTAATTAGATGAAGGTGCCCTCAAAGGGCTGGCAATTTTGGAGGCCGTCTCAGAATTCTGCCTACCACACCAGCTATTTGCAACTTTCTGCAAGTGTATACTCATCCCTATCCTACTTCTTATTTATATACTTGTTACAGATATATATTATATATACATATATATTATTATATATTATATAATATATATTGTAATATATGTAATATATACATATTCATATATTATATATACATATTCATATATTATATATATATATATATTTATATACATATACATATACATATATTCTGAGATAGAATCTCACTTATCACCCTTGGTAGAGTGCCGTGGTGTCACAGCTCACAGCAACCTCAAACTCTCGGGCTCAAGCAATCCTCTTGCCTCAGCCTCCCGAGTAGCTGGGACTACAGTTGCCTGCCCCAATGCCTGGCTATTTTTAGAGACAGAGTTTCGCTCAGGCTGGTCTGGAACCTGTGAGCTCAGGTGACCCACCCGCCTCAGTCTCTCAGAGTGCATGCTTGTTACATATTTGCTTCCTCCTCTACACAGGAGTTATTTCCCTTCCTAGGAGAAAAAAAGCTTTTTCTAGCCCCAGAGATAAGGGAGTTCGCAACTCTTTTTGTAGTCCATTCCTTGCACTATGGTGTCTTAAACATACATCCTAGTTACTGTCTGAAATTTGTAAAACTGCTAACTGTATTTCTACACTACTGATAATGTTACCTACCGTCTGAACCTTATGACTGGAATTTGAAATAACAATCCTAGAGACTATCAAACCCTGGGGACTATGCCAATAGAGTCGAAGGCAAGCTAGGGTGGTTTCTTTTAATCAACCAGAAACAATAAACACTGACCCTTGGAAAGTTCCCCTCTGTCCCTTGCAATCTGCCAAGTCAAGGTTCCCTAGAATTGACAATTAAAGGCTAGATAAAGGTTTTCTCAGAGAAAACCTCCTCCTCTTTCCTTCTTTCTTTCCTTAGAATAAAATATTTCCATTTGGCAAAAAGCTTACAGGTGGAGAAAAATGTAATCTATCAAATGCAAACATTGGTAAAATGAAGAGAAATAAGAAACTAAGCATATCGCAATCTCATATGAACTTTCATTTATCTTTGAGTAGCAAAATAAAATGACTGTCACTGCTTCTAAGAAAGAAAGAGAGAGAGAGAGAGAGAGAGAGAGAGAGAGAGAGAGAGAGAGAAAGAAAGAAACCATTTGACCAGCTGACCAGTTGTCGTAATTGACCTAAGCCAGTTGTCTGGAAATTGTGGAAGTAGTTAGAGGTAGCAACCAAAAATCTGATTTAGGCGAGGTTCAGCAGCAGCCCCACAGTCATGACAAGAAATAACAGTGGCAGCAGGCTCAGATGAATTTTTCCGCACGTTAATATTACATTTCATCAATCAGAAGAAAAAAAATAGTCTGTGCTATTTGGTGAAGCACCAGCTCTCTACTCTTGTAGACTCATTTTCACTTTACACAAAATATTACCAGAGACTGACTCCAGTAACAATGGGATCCTGTTACCCTTTTGATCAGAATTCTCTAATTTAGTGTGGCTGGATATAAAGCCAACTGGTAATCAGGTCATGAATTCCCTTCTCATGGTTATAAACTGCAAGACTCATTAATGGGGATCACCCTGTGTTCATGCACATTGGGTATTTTTAAAAATATGTTAGGCAGTCCACATAGATTGAATGCTAGTTACACCAAGAGAGAACTCAGCTATAATGATGCTGATTAATAGAATTCTAGTTTTAGCAATGGAAATCCATTGTTTTAAAAGCATTACCCAACATAATTATTAAAATCTTTGGTATTGGGCAAAGATAAAAATCGTGTAAACACTTGTAGTTGCCTTTGCCTAAGTGTAGGCTTTCCAACAGAATGCTAGAAGTTCTGCACTCTAGTAGGATAATTGACCTATTAATTTCTGAAGGAAGGACACGCACCACATGGAGGTTTCAGTACAGTAGGAACCACCTGATGGCGACAGCTTCTGTGTGTTGACCAGTTTTTACAGTCCCTTATGAGGTTCTACTGTATTTAATTTACAAAAAGACCTGTAGGGAAAGACAAGTGTTGCCTCCTCCTACAAACAGATGAATTCTTATTAACCTTGTAAGTCTCAGAAGACATACTGACTCCTTAATCAAGGAGGAGCCTCTCTGTAGCCCCCAGGAGGGCTGTAGCTTGTGCATACTCCTTAGTGTAGAGTAGCAGTTCTCAACCTGTGGGTCATGACCCCTTTGGGGGTCAAATGACCCTTTCACAGGAGTCGCCTAAGACCATTCTGCATATCAGATATTTACATTATGATTCATAACAGTAGCAAAATTACAGTTATGAAGTAGCAACAAAAATAATTTTATGGTTGGGGGTCATCACAACATGAGGGAACTGTATTAAAGGGTCACAGCATTAGGAAGGTTGAGAATCACTGGTGCAGAAATATCTCATAATTAATTGTTAGCTCATCTGTTATCCAGCTGAGTGGTTTTCATTCTTGCATTCATAATCTCTAGTTCAATGTCTCACACATAATATGTGCTGGGAATGTGTGCTTAATGAATAATTGCTGGACCAATGGAAAAGGACCATGGCCAGATGGCAGGAAATGGGAGAATGGGTTGATAAACATATCCACAGGGGACAGAGCAAGAAATTTCTTTTCTTCTAAAACTAATGATAAGAAAGTAAAGATTATAAAGCAGATTTAAATAAGATGGTGTGTAGGTTTGGTCAAGGAAGGTTAAAAAAATTCATTTCTTATTGTGAAATAGAAGACACACTGGATGGAGAATGTATTAGAAATGGGTAGAAAGCTCTCAAAGTAGTCCTGATTTAAAATTATTATTGTGAGAAATGAAAAAACACACAGCTAAAAACACAAAAGATAATCTTTCAATGACACGGAGAACCTTAACTGCAGCTGGAGACCATTAATTTAAACAAGAACAATGCAACAGTGCTCAACCACTTGGGGCAAGTGTGAAGGCACTCACCACTCAGTTAAACAAACACTACCCCAGTAGAGTGGATTAAAGATGGCGGCTGAGTAACAGCTTCCCTGTAACTGGGCTTGGCGAATCTGGGGAGACAAGACTCCAGACATCTCTGGCTGGTGGGATCTGCTTATGATCATCCCTTTGAGGATACAGGGAGACAGCAAGGGACGTCTGTACCCCAGGAGGAAGACAAAAACAGTGGAAAACTGGCAAGTGGCTGCGTGTGGTCGATCAACCTAATCACGCCGGCAACCGTGAGTACAAGCAGCAGTGAGACTGCAAACCGGAAAGGCCTTACCTGTGAACTTTTTTGGTGTTCTTGGACTTGGCGCTCAGTTGAGCT
>CAUYPK010009552.1:0-11721 GCA_963574355.1 Loris lydekkerianus
TATGCAGCCTTAAAAAGATGGAGATTTTACCTCTTTTATGTTTATATGGATGGAGCTGGAACATATTCTTCTTAGCAAAGTATCTCAAGAATGGAAGAAATGAGTATCCAATGTACTCAGCCCTAATATGAAACTAATTTACGGCTTTCAGATGAAAGCTACAATCCAGTTATAACCCAAGAATAGGGGGAAGGAGGAAAGGGAGGGGAGGGAGCGGGGAGGTGAACGGAGGGAGGGTGATTGGTGGAATTACACCTGTGGTGCATCTTACAAGGGTACATGTGAAACTTAGTAAATGTAGAATATAAATGTCTTAACACAGTAACTAAGAAAATGCCAGGAAGGCTATGTTAACCAGTGTGATGAAAATGTATCAAACAGTCTATAAAACCAGTGTATGGTGCCCCATGATCACATTAATGTACACAGCTATGATTTAATAAAAATTAAAAAAAAAATCTCTGGAATCTGTGTTAATGGACTCCATGCTTCACAAACACTCTCAAAAATTTACATTTAAAGGGGGAACCTAACAGACTGGAACAAAATGGCAAGTGTTTTGGTTTCCATCGTCTTTTTCCTTCTGTACATAGAAAGAAGTTGATTCGATTATTACACAGAGCTTTAAATCTAGGACAACTGAAATAATTTAACAAAGGCACAAAGAATTAACAACCTGAGACTTATTCAAAATGTTCAAAACATGTTACACAAATGACATAGAGATATGTTTTAGTGAACAAAGACACTTATAAAATACTTTCTCTTAAGTAGTTTTAAGGATTTGTATGTGACAATATCTCTAGCTTTTTAATACATCGGCCTGAAATATGAACAGCTCTGTGTGTGCCATCCCCATAGTAAACACCATAGCAATGTTTATTTTTTCAATCACACATCTATTTCAATAAATAAAGGCAGGATAATTTCTGAGAATAAACTCTGCTAGTTGGATTTAAAAAAAAAATTAGTTCTGCTAAAGGTATTTTAAGAAAAGGTAGCCTGGTCCTATTTCATTGAGGAATAGGGTAGTTTAAACCACTCAGTTTGTGGTATGTTGTATGGCAGTCCCATGACACTAATACATATAACTTGAAACTATCCAAGTAGGTTTATAGAAGTAAGAAAAAATCTTTCAATAAAAAAAGCCCAAAACAGATAGATTCACAGATAATTTTACCACACCTACAAAGAAGAGCTAATAGCCACAGTGCAGAAATCATTTCATAATATCAAGAAGGAGGGAATCCCCAACTCATTCCACAAAGCCAGTATCAAAGCCAGGAAAGGAACAACCAAAAAACAAAACAACAGACCAATTGCCTTATGAATATTTATGCAAAAATCCTCTAAAAAATAAGGAAATCAAATTCACCGGCATGTAAGAAAAATAATTCCCCACATGCCGGTGGACTTTATCCCAGGGATACAAGAATGGCTTAATATACCCAAATCAATAAATATGATTCATCATATAAACAGAAGCAAAAACAAAGACCATATGATCATCTCAATAGACAGAAATATAATAGAGGGGATGGTGTAAACTCATACCTAACAGGTGCAATGCACACATTCTGGATGAAGGGCACCTTTATACCATCAACTTTATATGAGAAAATGCAAATTATGTAACCAGAATGTGTGTTTCCCTGTAAATGTTCTGAAATAAAAAGTAAAGAAAAAGTGAGCAATAGACAAGAACAAAATATCTCAAGAATGGAAGAGAAAGTATCAAATGTACTCAGCCCTACTAAGGAACTAATTTATAGCTTTTATAAGAAAGCTATAACCCAATTATAGCCTAAGAATATGGGGAAAGGGAAAGGAGAGGGGGGAGGATGAGCTGAGGGAGGGTAATTGTTGGGACCACACCTACGATGCATCTTATAAGGGTACATGTGAAACTTACTAAATGTAGAATATACTAAGAAATAACTAAGAAAATGCCAGGAAGGCTATGTTAACCAGTGTGATGAAAATATGTCAAATTGTATACAAAACCAGTGTATGGTGCCCCATGATCGCATTAATGTACACAGCTATGATTTAATAATAAATAAATAAATAAATAAATAAATAAATAGGAAATAGATATTGGCCAATGGACATATGAAAAAAACTTTTCAGGCCATTAATCATGAGGAAAATACCAATTAAAATCATAATGACACATCACCTTCCCCTAAAATGGCTTTCATTAAAATGCCTAAAAGCAGTAGATGTTGGTGTGGATTCAAGGAGATAAGCGCCCGTATGTACTGCTGGTGGAACTGTACATTAGTACAACCTTTATGGGAAATGGTATGGAAAGTCCTCAAATAACGAAAGGTAGACCTATCAATCTTTACAGCAATCATTCTCCTGAGTATCTAACGGGAGGAAAATAAGTCATTTCATAAAGATTACACCTGAACTTCAATGTTTCTTGCTGCACAGTTCACAACTGCAAAGATAGAGAATCAACTGAAGTGCCCATCAGCTCATAAGTAGGGCAACAAAATGTTGCATGTATATTATGATGTACTACTCAGCTACAAGAAGGGATGCATGATAAATTAATGGCTTTGGAGCAATTTGTATGGGGCTAAAGACCATTAATCTAAGGAAAATGTCTAAAGAATGGAAAAACAAATACCACATGTACTCACTGTTCAGTTGGCGCTAACTGATGAGCATACATGTGCCCAGAACTAAGTAAAACTCAGCAGAAATCAAGCAGAAGAAAGAGAGGGCAGATGGCTGGAAATCTACCTAACAGGTAAATGGATGCTGTTTGCTTGATGATCACACTTAGAGACATGACTCAAGTTTTATAAAATCCATTCATGTAACAAAACATTCATACCCTTATAATATTTTGAAATACAAAAAACAAATAATAAACATTACCAAAACACCAGAAATAGAATAGTCAACCAACTCAAACCAACTCAATACTCAACCAATACTCAACCAACTCAACTAAAAAATTAATGATAATTTTTAACTATAAAATTATACATTTTATTTAAGCTATCAAATAGTGCAAGCAGAAATAACAAAAAAATTAACTTTTAAAAAATTTTCTCTATGCATATATACATATGTTTATTTCGTTTCCACTTTTTGCCTTCCATTCCTCGGTTGAGGGGCATTTAGGGACACAACTCCCTTCACTGAGGAGTATAGGCATAGGTGTCACATTTCTTAAATTGATCGAAGCTATCTATGACAAACTCACAGCTAATATTTTACTGAATGGAGTAAAACTGAAACCTTTTTCTCTTAGAACTGGAACTAGACAAGGTTGTCCTCTGTCACCACTATTATTCAACATAGTGCTGGACATTCTAGCCTACAATTAGGCAAGACAAGAAATAACAAAATTTTAATATAGTATTTCATAGTGGATACTTAATAAAGTAAATTTTAAAAAACTTGTGGCTTACAAAATTGTGAGTTCGACAGGATGTACAAATCCTATTGTAAATATTTTGAACTGAACTGTAGTTAACCATCATAACTGTAATTGAGCAATGCTGACTACAGTCCTTTACATAAACTAAGTCACAACCTCACAATTAAATTGGGAAACTAGAGTAACCTGTTTAAGATGAAGGCAAAATCAACATCATCAACTTCCAATTTGGCTATAAAGCAAACACAGAACTCCTAGGCCCAAGTTTAAACTCTACCATAGTTTAAACTCTACGATAGTAAATGGGTTTTATCTAAATGTTCATTGTAAAGGAATGATTTCAAACCTCAACCTCAATTTTTATGACATAAACATTATTCTTGCAGGTCTTTTTACCATAAAGTTTGACATTTTTATATATCCATACATAAATAAATAAATAAAATAATTAAAACAATAAAATACTTAGAAAAATCTCATAATTAAGCCATGGCCTTACATTAAAAAAAAGTATTAAAGAACAACGAATAAGAAAAAAAAAAAAAATGAAAAAATGACCTGTACTCTTGGAGGGGAAGACCTAACCTCCTAAAATTTAAATATTCTCAAAATTAAAAGATACCTTTAATGTGATTGAAATTAAAATCAAAATTGGTACAGAGAAGTTAAATAATGGAACAAAACTGGTATTGAGTAAGTTAACTAAACCTGATGTCCTCATTTTCTCATTTTAAATGGAAATTAAAAATAACTATTTTAGTGGGCTGCTGAAAGGTTAAATCTGTCAAAAAAATGTGTAGGATATTGCCTTGCACTTAATGAATGTTATCTATAATTATCTTTTCAAGATAAAAAAAATTGTAAAATTTTGACTTCAAGAGAAAAAAAAAATTATATCTTTTAGACAGGTTGTAGAGAAAATGGTTGAAATGGTTTTAAAAACCCGTGATTATTTCACAGGTAGGATTACAGAATGTACATTGCTTAATCCTTTAGTAAGAATAAATCTGGAAGCAAATTTCAGATGAAGGTTGATAAGCATTGAAGCTTTTATAAAAGAACAACGTATCAGGCAAAATGCAACCCATTAGTGTAACCAAACATTCATGCACCCTTCTTAAAAATTTGTTTCTGTATAAACTACATATCAACAAACACAGTAAAAGATGTTTATACCATCTGGCATACTTAATTTTGTAAATTCTGCTTTTCTTAACAGCAAAATCTAGGTACACAACAAATGTGATTTGGAATTGGCTGTACTTGTTGTTTTGAACTCTTCTCTCCATTTAGTGTGTGTCTTTCTTCAAATTATTGTGTGATGTTCAGGTCAACCCTAATGAGCCCATGTTGGATGCAGATCATGGAATCATTTTCTCACTTAAACCTTTTCCTTCCTCTTCCCAGAAACTTCCTGAAATAAGCTGTTTCCTTTTCCTGATTTAAACCCTCACCCAGGCTGAGTCAGCCACTTCTATTCCTTTAAACCCACTTATAGACTGGACGTGTAGTATTTAGAAGAGTCTAAAACTACCATATATTAAAAATGCCACTCAATGCTTGTGCTATTATGAAACATGTATGCCTCTCCAGGTCACCATGTAATGTAATCAAGAGTTTTGCTCCTATTTCTCATCTTATGAAAGATAACTCAGATAGAATGAATAATATTTGACATCACAATAAAGTGACTATAATCGACAATAAGTTGAAATATGGTGCATATTTTTATCTATAATAAAAAAAAAGAAAAAAAAAATAACAAAAAAAAGTGGAATTGGGATCTTCCTAACTCAAAAAAATGAAGGCTATGTAAACCAGTTTGATGAACATATTTCAAATTGTCTGTAAAACTAGCACATTGTACCCCATAATTGCTTTAATGTACACAGCTTTGATTTAATAAAAAAAAAACAACATAACTTGATACATTAAAAAAATGATAAATTCCTCAAGTGACAGATTATCTCAATTACCCTGATTTGATTGATTAAGCAATATTTTATACCTATATCAAAACATCACATGTACCCAATAAAGATAGATAACTGTTTTATACCCATAATTAAATTTTTTTTAAATAGTTTAGAAATTCAGATACTAATTTTTCAAAAGTCCCCAAATAATACTTACCTCATTATAGTCTCCTATATTAGTTAGAATAATGCAGGATTGGCTGTTGTAACAAAGATCGAAGAAAGAAGATAATTTAAATTATGCTTCACATTAACAAGTGTAAACACCACTGGGAAGACATGGAATTTCCATAGTGTTAGGGAAAAATACAAGTTTTGTTTTTGTTTGTTTATTTGTTAATTATTGGTTGCTGGACATCAGCATCAGGCAAATGCCTCTTTGTTTTTAAAAACACAACCGGAAAATTACACCCATTGCTTCATCTTATATCATTGATCTGCACTAAATCCCCTGGCTAAATGTTACTTCAAAGAACATAGGCAATATGGATTTCAGCTGATTGGAAATTTTGTATTCTCACTAAAAACAAAACTGGACAATGAATAACAAGGATAATCAAAATTACTGCTGTAGTAATCAAAGTTTATATTAGTGTTTGAACACTGGGATACTGACAATAGTACAAATATTAGTTTTAAGGAGCTTTTGAGATAGATAATTTTATGAAATAACAACTTTACAACAATTTCTATTCATACTGAAAATTTGGACTAAGTTGTCATCCAAGAAGAGAAAACAGTTTGCATCAGGTTGAGCTAAGGGATGTTTTTGAATTCTCATAAGATACAAACTCAAGGGGTAGCACCTGTGACTCAAGGTATATGAGGCTGGTGGGTTCAATCCCGGCCCTGGCCAAAAACTGCAAAAAAAAAAAAAAAAAAAAAAAAGTCACAAACTCATGCTCTTAAAGCATGTGTGAGTGACTTAAAAATATCACTATACTTTGCGGGCTTTGTGGCTACTTATTCCAGCTTTTCAGTTGCCTTCTATACATTGTACAAGAGCTCAGACCTTTTTCTCATAAGGCACGTCACCAATCAATGCTTTTGTTTTATTTTCTTTCTTTTATATTCCCTTTGTTACCAAGGTTCTCTAACAGTCCTAATCACTCATGACAAAAGTAATCGATGGGATCTGATAAGCGATCCCCATTTCTAAGACATTATGATGAGAAAATTTTCAAAGGTACAGATGTACTGGAAACCATTGGAAAATTACACGATTCCCTGCTCAAGTGTTGCCTTTATTTCTGTAGTGAGTTTGGGTGGGTTGAGGGAAACTTGGTCCTACGCCCTGTCACTGTTGAAATGGCAGCTTTGCCCCGGAGAACTCTGTTGGTAAGGGGAACTTAGAACCACTTATTAGGAGCAGATATTAAGAACAATATCAATTCACAAGTATGTTTGAACCAAAGACTTAAGAGTTTCACAAGATGGAAACTTGTAATTAAATATTATATTTGTCACTAGAACTTCTTCTCCAACCTCAGCCCCTAAGTCTTACAGTAAAGCAAGAGACAATAAGTGGTTAGGGAGAATTTTGTGGCTAAAAGTATAGAATTATTGCAATAAAATCTCTTTAAATCATTGAACCCGCCAAGACCATTGTATGCCACAGTGGAAAAAGAATATAATGAGAGAGAGGGACACACAGGGAGAGGGAGGGAGGAAGAGAGAGAGAGAGTGAGGTTTTTTTTTTTTTTTTTTTTTTGCAGTTTTTGTCTGGGGCTGGGTTGGAACCCATCACCTCTAGCATATGGGGCCAGCACCCTACTCTTTGAGCCACAGGCATAGCCCAAGAGAGAGAGAGATCTTATTGTTTTCATAGAACATTAGAGGAACAGCTGCCAGTGTACACAGCAAAAGTACCCAGCTGAGACTTAATTGACAATTGGCAATTTGTATCAGGACTGACGGTAGTGAGGATTCAGGCAGGATGAGGAATGAAGTTGGAGAAAGGAGAAAACTTTCTTACTCAACATTTCCATAAGCATCAAGTAAGTCAAAGTAATGGGCTTTTGCCAGGGACAATGCCCTCCCATCTCATACCCACCCTTTCATTTAATGACTGAAGAAATTCTTGCTATCAACTAGAAACTTTTCCCAAAATGTATTCATTTAAATGTTTAAGAATTGTATCTCATAAATATAATTAAATGCTTTCTAATTCCTAAGCGTGGTCATAGTGGCAATTTTAAAATGGCACGTAGTACAGTATCTGCTCTTGTAGAAATTCGCCCAGCTAAGGTGGAGGCCAATGTTTTCTCCTTGTGGAGCTTCTTTCTTTTTGTGCTCTTTCTCACCTGTGACCAAAGTCTTAGTGTTTAGCCCAGGTCACATTGTTCACTGATACTCGGTAGTATGGTGACAACAAAAGCATTCTCCCCACTCCAACACTTATTTTTATGTTAGTGTCATCAGAAGGAAGAGGAGAGATTTCTGATGATGTCCTTAAACTGGATAGAGTCTGGTGTTTAATACAGAGGTAAACATTTTGCACATAGTTAAAAACTGAGATATTAAAACCCTGCTGACTTCCAATCTGCAGGTGCATGTGGGAGTACTTAAGGGAAGAGTCGTATCTTGTTGCGCTTGCATTGCTGGTAATAATGTTTTAATAAGCTTAAAACCAATATTCAAGTATTAATTATAAGCAGGTTAAGAATTGAATTAAGAATATCTTGGCAGAGGATGGGCAAAGGAAATCAGAAGCAGGAGAGAAGTGGGTTGGAGAACCCCTGATCCCAGGGTGACACAGGTTGTTGGGGGCTTGGGGTCTTTAAAACTCCAGAAGCTTTCACCTCATTTACCCACCTACAGCATTAAGACATTTGTGTTCTATACCTAATAGATCCAAATTGTACTTGCAATAAGGTGAAGGTTATGTTGATTAGTAGGATGTAAGCACTCCAATTTGTACAAATAATCAGCACATTGAACCCCATAATGGCATATATGTATTCATGATCTATGTACAAATGACTTAATTAAAAAAATAAAAATAAAAATAAAATGAAATAAAACTCCAGAAGCAATGGCTGAAATATCACCCCTCCTTGGCTGAGACTATGTGGCCAGGAGGTCCTTAAACAGAGACACCCCCGGACGGGCGGGGCCCCTCTCTCTGACACAGTGAGCTCTGTTGTAAAGTTAGATATGCAGAATGTTTAAACTTTGGTAAAGACAGCAAGATTTGCTCCAGAACAGGTAAGGAGATAACATATCTCTTCTTCTGTCCCCTTGGTATGACCAGCAGCATCTGTCTGTCTGAGCTACCAGCTTCTTGAGGATTAATTGTCACTCCTGTGGTTTGTGTGCTGGCCCAATGGAGGGTCTCCTCTGATGTCCTGGTCCTGGACTGTTTTCATGGTTCCATGTTCCTTTTGTGTTAAAGGTCGTAAATACCTTAGAGTGATAAAAGTAAAAAGTAAATTCATCCAACTAACGTAGTTCATTAAAGAAATAGTTCAGTTAGATAAAAGCAAGCATAGCAAGAATTGTCTGCATTTTCCTAATGAGATTTATGAATAAAACAATGGTGTTGGGATTAAAAACTGAGCCAGCCTGGGGCAAGAGGCTGTTGCTACGTGGAGCCTCATGAAGAGGGCATGCAGCCTCCTGGCCCAGCCACTTCTCAAACTTTCTCTTTGTCTCTTGTATTTTAATTTTTCTTCATCCTCTCATTTCAACCAAACCCTTAGGACGGAACCTGTAGCATTGTTGGGGCTGGTACCTGACACCAATCCAAGTAGTACTCAATATTTAAGTCATTCATTACATTTCTCATTATAACATTAGTTCCCTGGAAGATGGGCTGTTACTGCTCTATTAGGCAGTTAACGTTTATAATTAAGAGATGATTTTTTTCAAAAATTACAACATAAAAGACAATTTAGAAATATTCTTTAAAGTTGTAGCTTCCTTTCACTGAGGTAGTTTTTTTTTTTTTTTTTTTTACAAGTATACTATCATTATTGAGATACTTTGCTAAGAAGAATATGTTCTAGCTCCATCCATGTAAACGTAAAAGAAGTAAAATCTCCATCTTTTTTTAAAGCTGCATGATAGTCCATGGTATACATATACAACAATTTTTTAATCCATTTATGGGTCGATGGGCACTTGGGCTTCTTCCATGACTTAACAGTTATGAATTGAGCTTCAATAAACATTCTGGTGGAAATATCTTTGTTATAATGTGATTTTTGGTCTTCTGCATATATACCTAGTAGAGGAATTGTAGGAGTGAATGGCAGGTCTATTTTTAGATCTCTAAGTGTTCTCCAAACATCTTTCCAAATGGAACGTATTAGTTTGCATTCCCACCAGCAGAAAGCTATAACCAAATTATAGCCTAACAATATAGGGAAAATGGAGAGGGAAGGGAGGGCAGGGGGAGGATAGATGGAGAGAGGTTAATTGGTGGGACCACACCTATGGTGCATCTTACAAGGCTATGTGTGAAATTTACTAAATGTGGAATGTAATTTAAAAAGTCTTAACACAATAACTAAGAAAATGCCGTGAAGGCTGTTAAGCAGTTTGATGAAAATATTTCAAATTGTCTATAAAGCCAGAACATTGTACCCCATGATTGCATTAATCTACACAGCTATGATTTAATTAAAAAAAAAATAGAAGTATAGTATCCAAGGGCATTTAGTGCACTCACAGGGGTTCGCCACCACTGACTCTGTTTAGTTCCAAAGATTTTAGCACCTCCATGCCCTTTAAGCACTCACTCCCCTTCCTCTTCCTCATCCCTAATAATGACTAATACGATTTTTTCCTATAGAGATTTACCTGATCTGGATATTTCAGGCAGAAGGAATCATACCTCTGGGGACCTTTTGCTTTTGGCTTTGTTCTGTCAACATCATGTTTTGAGGTTCATTGAAGTTGCAGTATGTCTCCATACTTCATTCATTTTTTTGGATAAATAACATTCTATTGCATGTACACACCATGATTTGCTTACTAATTTGTCTGTTGATGAACACTTGAGAGGTTTCCACCTTTTGATTAGAATGCATAGGGCTGCTGTGTAATTCATGAATGGACATCTGCTTAAGTGACTGTTTTCTTTTCTATAGGATGCACATTAAACTGTTGCGAACGAGCAGAAGCTTTGCTGTAGTTGTAAAACTCGCTCCTGTAATTATTAAGTCAAGAAACAGACTATACACTCTGATACAGCGTATAGCAAAGTTTTTTATTTTAAGTTCAGGTTTTGTACTTTTTCAGTCAGGTACACACTTAATCCTTTAACGATTAGCTTCTTCCTTTTCTCACTTTATTTTTACATATCAATACCATCACCTTTTAGTAAATCTCTCCTATTTTCAAGACAATGACTAATCTCTGAGCAAGGCACAAAGAGGGAAGTAGCCTCAGGGGAACAAAGTTAATAGCATATTCTCAAGCATTCACTCAGTTTACCCAGTATGAAGTAATGACTGTGTCCTTTCTTCAGGGCAGAATATCTATAGACCTCAGACAATATGTTGTTAACATATGTCAACCCTCTGGCCCTATTCTCCCAGGAAGGGCTGCACGCCCTTTGATCTCAGGCTTCACGGGAAGTACCACCTTAGAGAATAGGCCTAAGGAATTTTCCAAAAAAGCCTATCTCTGTGAGTAACCCAGGGGGGTCCAGACTACCTAAGCCTCTGGAAGAAAAACAAGTCACTTTAAACTCACACCGAATTTACTTTGTGTGCTTGTTGTAGGATATGTTTATTTTTAAATATTATTCTACATTCTCTGACCTACCTATGAGGTCTTGAAAGAGGCCCTGTGTAATCATGTGCTAAATCATGTTAAGTAACATTTCAGATGATGTTTTGAGGGCAAAGCAAAAGGATGGTGTGTTTTCAGCACTAAGGCTGTGGGAGAGGCCAACACAGCCATGTACTTCCCAAGGGCGATTCACACGCCCCACTCCCTACTCCCCCAACATGTAGTGAGAAAGAATAGGAGACAGTTGCAAATGAACTTGAGAGGGAGGTCTATTCTGTGTTAGAAAATTTGAGTCTTCCTGATGGATGTTTGTCAGGTCAATATATTATGCATGTCCTTCATCACTTCATCTCCTGGGTCCTGTATTGCCCCTTCATTCCTCACCTAAGAATGGAGAATTCTGAGAAGAATTAGGTAGTTCTGGTAGCTACAGTGTATGGGTTGGACCAATGCCCCAGCTGGTAACATCACTATGTACCCCTTCCCTTGAGACTTGCAAGCTTATCTGTCCCCCCATCATTGTAGATAAAGTTTGTTTACACTTTCACAGAAATGCATGGATGTTGAGGAGGAGAATACTGAAGGAAGAAACTCTCTGTGGCTTCT
>CAUYPK010009553.1:0-13548 GCA_963574355.1 Loris lydekkerianus
AGAGGATGGGTGGAGGGAGGGAAATTGGTGGGACCACACCCAAGGTGCATCTTACAAGGGTACATGTGAAACTTACTAAATGTAGAATATAAATGTCTTAACACAATAACTAAGAAAATGCCAGGAAGGCTATGTTAACCAGTGTTATGAAAATATGTCAAATTGTGTATAAAACCAGTGTATGGTGCCCCATGATTACATTAATGTACACAGTTAAGATTTAATAAAAAAAAAAAAGAATGTGCTAGAAATAGAAAAAAAAAAAAAAAGTAGGAATTTATCTTGCAGTATGAATTTAAAACCCTGTTGCTAAATTTCCACACTGGACTCTACAGTGAACCAGGCACTCGTGGAAGAGGGATGTGCAAAGATAATGCAATTTGAGCTAATCCCTTGACATAGGCAGAGGTGGAGGAATCTTTGCATGAATACCCATTTTCAGTACCTCCTCAATGTAAAGATTATAAAATAGATAGAATGGCATTCCCCCTTTATATCACATCTCCATACCTTCTTCTCTCCTCAGTCAGACATCAGTATTATACACATGTTCCTAGGCCTCTTTCTTAACATTTAAGTTCAGATGAGTGCGTTTGTGTGTATATACATACTTATATTAAGTGTATATGTCTCAATATGACTTTTAAAAAAATTTAGTGCACATAATGTTTGCAATCTTACTTTTTAACTTGATGACTTCAATTTCTATCAGATTTTAGGTAAGTCTATGCAACTTTGTTTGTTTGTGTTTTTGAGACAGTCTCTCTCTGTTGCCTGGCTAGAGTATAGTGGCATCATCATACCTCACAGCAAACTTGAACTCCTGGGATGATGTGATCCTCCTACCTCAGCCTCTTGAAAAGTAGGCCCTACAGGTGTTGGCTAATTATTGTAGTTTTTATAGAGACAGGTCTCCCTATTGCTCAGGTTGGTCTTGAAATCTGGCCTTAAGTAGTCCTCCTGTCTGGGCCTCCCAGAGTGCTAGGATAACAAGCTGGGGCCGCACCTTGGCTAGAATTCTTTTTTAACTGTAGTATAGGATTACATGGTATAGATGATGTAATAAATATCGAGTTTATTTCACCATTCCATGACTAGTAGATATTTAGACATTGTACAGTGAATATTACCGAGAATCCAGTTCTGAGTCTCCTTTTTCATACAGATTATGCCCATGGGCATCTGTTTAGTCAGGAGAGATGTTTAGAAGAAGAATTTCTGTAGGTGTCAGGATGGCCAAGTAGAAGAGGGATTTCAAGATCCTAAGTTATGCTTATTCTTACAACTGCCAAGTTACAATTCAAAAAATTATTGCCAATTTCTTCTCCCCAACACCGTGTAAATATGCCTCCTTCCTCAGATCTTCGCCAATGTTTGGCACTGGTCCTTCACTGTTTAAATATTCTTTTTTTTTTTTTTTTGAATAAAATTATTTATGATTCATTTTATTTTGCTATGAATTTTCTTGTATGTACAACTGTCTTTTTACTTAACTTAAAATTTTTTTTTTTTATTAAGTCATTTGTACATAGATCATAAATACATTTATGCCATTATGGGATTCGATGTGTTGATTATTTGTACAAATTGGAGTGCTCACATCCTACTAATCAATATAGCTTTCACCTCATTTACCCAACCCCGTTTAAATATTCATTTTGCTGAGTACAAGTGGAGTACCATTCATTTGATGGTTGCTTGCAGTCTATAAATGATCTGTTCACCTACTTTACACATTTTTCTCATTTTATCCTAAAAACTGCAAGCCTATGAGGTTAAGTATTATTATATCCCCATTTTACGGAACTGACTATCAAAAGCCAGACAATGATAAAGTAATTTCCACCTGACTTGGTAAAACACAGTAGTAGGCTCCTAGGCTCTGGCAAATCAGATTGTCATTCCTGGCTGTGTTACCTTAAATGAATGATTTCATTTTCCTGTGCTTTGGTGACCTCATCTACAGAAAAGAAGTACTTATAATAGTACCTATAAGGTTATTGTGAGGATAAAATGAGACAATGCATGATGATGTTTATTTATTTATTTATTATTTTTTATTAAATCATAACTTTGTCATGATAATGTTTAAATAGTAGCTGGCATATCACATACCTCAACATACGCCAGCTATTATTAATATTTTAGAAAGATGTGAAGATCTGGAATAGCTTGGAACATATTTATGAAATGCAAACAAATGCAAAAATGTTCATTAAAGGCTATATGTTTGTCTGGGCACCGTGGTTCATGCCTGTACCCCTAGCACTCTGTGAGACCGAGGTGGGTGGATTGTCTGGGCTCAGGAATTTGAGACAAGCCTAAGCAAGAGTAAGACCCTAAATAAAAATAACCAAGCATTGTGGCAGGGACCTGAAGTCCCAACTACTTGGGAAACTGAGGCAAGAAGATCGCTTGAGCCCAAGAGTTTGAGGTTGCTGAGAGCTATAAAGCCATAGCACTCTACCAAGGGTGAAAAAGTGAGACTCTGTCTCAAAAAAAAAAAACAAAAAAACCCCCAAAACACCAAATGCTATATGTTATATGATTTCAATTTTATGAAAACTATGTCTATGGAAAAAGATTTGAAAAAAATATGCTAGGTGAAAAGAATGCATGTGTTGAGGTGATGGGATTATGTATAGCTTTTTAATTTTTTATATCATTATATAATAATAACAAAAAAGGAGAAAAGTAAAAGAAAGGAACTCTGATTATAGATTTTGCTTGGAAGATGTGAAGATGATTCACAAGTACCCCTAGACTAGACTCGCACCTCTAAAGGGGTGAACTAACTATGCTTTCTTCTCTCCACAGGCTGCCTACTGGTTTGTCTCCCTTGATTACAAACATCAGTGCTTTGTCTCCTGGGTTATTCATTCATCCATTTGTTTAATAGGTGTTTGTGGAGCGCCTCCTATGCTGGACACCATTCTAGGTACTGGTATACAACAAGACAATGGAAGTCTTGGATCCTAATTCCTAATGAGGAACTTAGACAATAAACAAAAAAAAAAATTGTAAATAAGAAATGATCAAATAGTAACAAGTACTATGCAGAGAACTAAAATATGAGCTGTGATAATGGCTGACCATGTGGCTATTTAGACTGGTGATGGAGGAAGGCTCCTCTGAGGTATAGCACTTTGGCTGATGAGGAGAAGGCACAGAACTATAAAGATCAGGGAAGAATATTCCAGAGAACGAACAGTACACTCAAAGGCTTACGGGCAGAGACTCGCTCAGTGAGGGTGAGGCATAAAGAAGGGCTATGTGTGGCTAGAGGGAAGTGGGTGAAGGTTAAAATAGAATGAGATGGTCAGATCAGCTGGGGCTTTGTGGAGGAATGCAAGAAATTTGGAGTTGATGGGCAGCATCTGTGGCTCAGTGGGTAGGGCGCTGGCCCCATGTACCGAGGGTGGCAGGTTTGAACCCAGCCCCGGCCAAACTGCAACAACAACAACAACAACAACAAAAATAGCCGGGCCTTGTGGCAGATGCCTGTAGTCCCAGCTACTTGGGAGACTGAGGTAAGAGAATCACTTAAGCCCAGGAGTTGGAGGTTGCTGTCAGCTGTGATGCCACAGCACTCTACCGAGGGAGATAAAGTAAGACTCTGTCTCTAAAAAAAAAAAGGAAAAGAAATTTTGAGTTGATTCAAAGTGGGATGGGAGGTCATCAGAAGGATGTAGGTAAAAAAGTGACTTGATCTGATTTATGTTTTTGGAAAGATCCTTCCAGCTGGTGTATGGCAATGGATTGCAGAAAGATGGGAAGGACAGCAGCATCGGGAAAGAGATGACCATGAATTAGATTAGATTAGGGTGTTGGTAATGGAGAAGGAGAGAAATGGATGTTGGGACATTTGGAGAGACAGAAGTTATACAGCTTGCTGAAGAGTTGGTTGTAGGGCATCATAAAAAAGAGGAATCGAAGATACATTTTAGATTTTTGGCTTGAGTACGTGGATGCTATTTACTTTGGTGGAAAAAATTGGAGGAGAAGCAAATTTGGGGAGATTGGGGTGGAAAATAATAATTCTATTAGTTTTCCAAATGCAAATATACAAACTTGATTACGTAAGCCTGGATTTCCAGAGAGAGGTCAGAGCACAACTACCCAATTTGGAAATCTCCATATTTATATGGTGTTTAAACCATGAGATTGGTGGGCTCACCCAGGCAGAGGGTAATGGGGAAGAGAAAAGGCTCAAGATTCAGTCCTGGGTCCTCTAAGGTTGAGCGGTCAACCAGAAAATGGAGAATCCAAAGTGAAGGCTGAGCAGGAACAGCCATTGAAGAAGCAGGAACAGCAGCCAGTGAGATTTCACAGAACCCAAGAGAAGAAAATGTTTTGAGGAGAGCACGGATCAGCTGTTCAGATGTTGCCAAGTGTGATAAGGACTAAGACATGACCTTTGGATTTGGCAACACTGGACTTTATTGCAGACATTGCGAATGTGGAAGCCATATCCATTTGGGAGTCAAATGGGATTGGGTATAAATTTTAGTTCCACTACTTACTAGCTCTGTGACCTTGGACATGTTACTTAACCTGTCTATAGATTTCGATAATGACATTTATATTATGGGATGGTGGTAAAGTTTAAGTGAGATGATGTTTATAAAATTGTATAGCACTTAATAGGCATTCAACATATATTGGTTTTCATTTTTTTAGGCAGCTGTGAAAAAGGACAGCCCCAGGGAAGAGGTCCTGTTATCCTCAGGTCCTGTTTTTGAAGCTGCAGCAATGCTTGTTTTCAAAGCAAAGGGTTTTTGACCCAGAGGCTGGAAATTAGAGCAGCTGACTCTGTCCAAGTGGGAAATAAGGGAAGATTTCTACCCTCAGGTCTTGCACTGAACCCTTTTCCCCTCTTGCCTTGACCTCAGGCATGCTTGCTAATAAAATTCTGGATCACAAAAGTAAGCACAGTGAGCCAATCGCTGTGCTCACTTCTGTTCTGGGCTGAGCCTCAGAGTGACTAACTTTGTGCCTAAAACCTTGAACAGTGTGTTCTGAGCCTAACTGGTGTTTACAGCAATGCCCCTGTGACTTGAACAAGTTTCCAGGACTTGTGGGAAGTCCCAGACCCTGTGGTGAGAAGACCACAATTACCACGGCCCAAGCATGGACAAAAATACATCAAAGTCAGCAGAAAACCCAGGTCAGGGCCATGTCTGTGCACTCTTCCTCCAGACTTGTCAGGGTCACTGTGGAATAGGAGAAGGCCCAGGCGAGGAAGGGGTCACTATCGCAAGACAGGGAACGTGTGCTGGATTTAGTCCTGAATGTTCAGCTCCAGAATCACTCTTAGTCCCAGGAGTTCCCAGGAAATGCCAGGGACTGAGTAGGGAAACCACCAAGAGATAGACATGGGCCTGAGTGCCAGGAGAGGGCAGCTAGGAGAGAGCTCAAATGAGGGCACCCATATGGCCACTCCGCCCCTCCTGGGGCCAGGGAAGGCACTGCTCATCTATCTCAGCTCCTTCCCACTTAATTTAGACTCAGCCTCTGACCCAAGCCCTGATCCTAACCTGAGCACATCTTAACAAAGTGCTCCCTGTAGCCATTGACAACCACTTGGCCTTGGTCTACAAGACAGACTTAGAAAATATTCTTGAACTTGGACAATTTTATTAAATATCCCTTACTGGTATGATTAACTTTTTATTGTCTGAGTAGAGGAGTGTTAGA
This sequence comes from Loris lydekkerianus, assembly GCA_963574355.1. Lineage (NCBI taxonomy): Eukaryota > Metazoa > Chordata > Mammalia > Primates > Lorisidae > Loris > Loris lydekkerianus. The sequence goes on from CAUYPK010009553.1 coordinate 5,698, forward strand.
TGGTGTTTTCAGAGTATCCTAGAGCGTTGACTGCTGTCTTCAATTCTTCATTACATTAAACTTCCTTTAGGAGAAGATGGGTTTTAGAATTAAACGTTCATGGGCATCCAGAGCAATTCATTCCAATCTTTACTATGTTTATGGTCTTGTAAGGGCAGCATCTGATTCAAGAGGTGCAGAGTGAGACCTGAGTTTATGTGTTGCTAACCAGCTCCTGGGTGGTAGCACTGCAACTGAACTCTTGTCCGTACTTCGAGCAGCAAGGGAATAGATCATGTTAGGTTTGACTCACTGGAGAGGAGAGGAAAATGTCACCCAAACAGGAGCCTCATAGGGCTCGCAGTGTTCTAGAGAAAACTTGGCAAGATCCTTCAGCAATCTTGCACCTGAACAAGCAATCTGGGATGAGGTAACTCTCCACACAGACCCATGTTATGAAATATATAAAGAGTGTGAAGAGAATACACACTCCAAACTCCCATTGCCTGTGTGCAAGTTGCTGTTGTGAGCTTCTGGGCACCTTGCCTGGTCACCTGGGAGGAGAGGCAGTTCGTGGGGTGCTGGAAAACTTCTCAGAGTTAGCTGGGATCAGGGCAGTATCTCGGGAGTGGCGACATTTGCCAGGGGCTATGCCCTTTACATTGGTAGCTCCATTTTTCCAGGCCTAGAGGGAGTCCTGGAACCATAATCCACAACCAGGGAGAACCTCTGCAACTGGCTTCTTTGCCCTCTCACTCAGTTTTCTGCAGAGCATATATGGTGGGGCAGCCTCCCTACCAGAGAGGAGGAATTGGCTAGAGATGTTTGGTTTCCTGGCTCTCTCCAGGCACATACTCCATATTGGGCTCTTCTGGCTAGGTGAGTGCCTGAGGGCCAGTTGGTTACCAAAGAGGGTAGAGAAGTATTGGGGAATAGTGCCAGCACCCAGACATGTGCTTCCTCGAAGACCTTCACAGAGGGCTGTGCCAGTGTGGACAGACATCGTGTAACAGAGAAGGTGCAGCTTTGCAAGTATCCAGTGCATTCAATACTAATATGAAGCCAGTAGATGAACCGATGAACGCCCACAGAAAGGAAAAACGCAATTTAATTCAAGTTTGGGGGGTGAAGGAAGTGGAAGGGGGACTGGTGTGCTCTCATCTAATGGGCACAGTGTAAGGGTATATGGCACACCTCCTGGGTGAGGGGCACAACTACACCAGAGACCTTACCTAACAAATGCAAACATTGTCACCTAATTGTTTGTACCCTCAAAATACTCTGAAATAAAAAAGAAAAGAAAAGAAAAGAAAAGGTATAGCTTTGTATTTGAATCTCAGCTCCTCACTTATTACCTCTGTGACCTTGAAAGTTACTCAATTTCTCTGAACCTTGTTTTTTTCACCTGTAGAACACTACCTCCTTATAGGGCTAATGTCAGAATTAGATGAGGCAAGGGGAGTGCCAGCACTGGAGGGAAGGCCTGCCTTAGCCCCAGCACTGGCCCCTTCCCAGTTCCACTGCGCACTTTTCCTCTAACAACACAGTGCCTGCTGGCCAGAGAAAGCTGAGCAAGAGAGTGATAATCTCACCCCATCTCTATAGGAACCTTCCTGTCCTGTCCCCCTGGCAGCACGCTACCTGAATGGAGCCAGCCAAAGGAAACACGTTTCTCCTCAACAGCAAAAGGGAGACGGTAAGAGCTGCCCCCAGGCTCCGGTGAGGTGTGACGGAGCCTGGATTTGTGAGGGCGGGGGGAGGAGGGGAGGAGGGCATCAATGGTGGCATGTCCAGAGCAGTCCAAGGTTGTGTCTGATGTCCTAGTGTTCTGTGTAGCGACCTAACACTCTGAAGGGTCCCAGTGTGGATGATAAAGTGTAAATGCATCAGTTGTAAGGAGTTGTGCAAACACCAGGCAGTGTGGGGCAGATACTGCTGCTGACTACTGGTGTAAACTAAGGCAAGGAAACAGAGGTTCAAATGGTTTTCTCTTTACCCCCAATGCTTGACCCTTGCCTTTGAGGGGGACAAGAGGAAACCTGAGGAGATCTGATGACAGGGGGAAGCCTTAGAAGCAGGGAAATCTCTTTGGACAGAGAGGACCCCCCCACCCCCCACCGGAGATCAACTGCTCACATCCACCGTCAGCCACTCGGCTCCCTTCCAACCCTGCCCTGTGTCTCACTCCACTCAGGCCTAGACCTGTGCTCACGCAGTGCAGGGAGAAACCCCACTCTTCTTCCACCAGTAAGGCAGACAGACATTGTCTGGAGAACGTGCAACCTGTGTGGGCCTCCCGGAGGCTGGTCCCTGGCCGGGCCTCCCGGATTGCTCAAGCACTCTCTTCTTCCTGCTCCTCCTCCTTCCCTCTTTTTGCTCCCTGGGAAGCTCTTCTGTGATTGAGCAATGCTCAGGAATAACTGGGTCAAGTCCGGCGTGTGCAGGGAGGAGGAGACAACTGGGCCATGTAGGTGACGTGGGCCAGGCAGCAGCCGATACCCCACCAACCAAACAGGAAAATCTGGAGCAGCCACTCAGCAGCCTGTCACTCGCTGGATCCAGCCCAGCTCCATGAGAAGGCAGAGCCTTCCCCACCGAGTTCCTGCTCACTCCTCAGCCCCCTCTCCACCCACTTCTTTTTTTTTTTTTTTTATAGAGACAGAGTCTCACTTTATGGCCTTTTGGTAGAGTGCCATGGCATCACACAGCTCACAGCAACCTCCAGCTCCTGGGCTTAAGCGATTCTCTTGCCTCAGCCTCCCAAGTAGCTGAGACTACAGGCGCCTGCCACAACACCCGGCTATTTTTTCTTTTTTTGTTGCAGTTTGGCCGGGGCTGGGTTTGAACCCGCCACCCTCGGCATATGGGGCCGGTGTCCTACTCATTGACCCACAGGCGCCGCCCCTCCACCCACTTCTTAATCTTCAGCCACACTGAACTTTTTAGTGTCCCCTGAATGTGTTGAGTATCCATGCTGCTGGCCTTTCCCCCTCTGTTATCCCTTTTCATTGCTCTGACATGTGCTGCCCAGAAGTTTCCCTGACTCTCCCACGCAGAGTTCGTTGCTTTCTCTTCTCTCCTCCCGGAGTACAGCACATGTGTTACCATTAATGCTCTGCAGACCTCCAGGCGCAGTGGCTCATGTCTGTAGTCCCAGCTACTTGGGAGGCTGAAGCAAGAGAATCACTTGAGCCCAGGAGTTTGAGGTTGCTATGAGCTGTGATGCCAGAACACTATTGAGGGTGATAAAGTGAGACTCTGTCTCAAAAATAAATAAATAAATAATGCTCTGCAGACTTGTCTCCCAGCTCGTTAGACTGTGGGTCATTCCAGAGCCCTCACACCTCCAGCTTGTGTGAGGAGCTTAGCCAATGTTTGTCATCTGGACGAATAAGAGGGTTGGCTGTAGGGTCAAGGCACCTTGACGGGTGACCCAGGTCTGCCAGCAGCCGCTGTGTGGTCTTGGCCAAGTCACTTAAGCTCTCCGAACCTCAGGTGCCTCACAAATAGAAGGGTAATGACAACACCCCCACTATCTGCTTCACAGGGCCACGGCGAGGACCTAACACCATCACTTATGGGAAAGCACCTTGGGAGCTGAGAAGGGGGACGCATCGGCCCCAGCACCACAAAGTCTACTGGACTGTTCAAAGCCCTCACCTCTGGGTGAGGCAAGTGGTGGAAAAGGAGGCCTCTTGCTCTCGGAGCCAATGTGCCAAAAAAACGTCAACAGAAGCATCTTTCAGAGCAAACACAAAGACAGATGTATGTGCTTATATGGAAATGCGTTTTGCACAAATATAACATGAGAATGGAATCTTGTCCCCCCACATCCAGCCTTGATAGCTAATTAATTCCACCTGGAGGTGGAAGCCGGGCATCAGGCAGGAGTCCTTCGTCCATCTTTGGGAAGGAATTTACTGTAGCTATCTCAGGAGGAGATAGCTGGGGGAAAGCAAAGGATAAACCAAGTCACTGGTTTTGAAGAATCCCAAAGATTTTTGAGTGAGATTTCATCATTTTACTGGCAACCCAGGTAGGAGATAAGGTTAGTTCAAGAAAATGGTCATTGGCAAGATAGAGCATGCCTACCCCCCCATCACCCCCACTGCTCTTCCTCCTTCAGACCAAGTCTTCTGACCCCAGACAAGATGACATTTCTTTCTTTCTTTTTTTTTTTTTGCAGTTTTTGGCCGGGGCTGGGTTTGAACCCACCACCTCTGGTATATGGGGCCGGTGCCGTACTCCTTTGAGCCAAAGACGCAGCCCCAAGATGACATTTCTTAACTAGAAATGGTGATTGTTAGATTGAAGTTAGATTGTAGACGAAGTTAATTATCAAAGGAAACACTCCTCAGGGCATGAGGCATTCTCCTCTCAGCACAGAGTGTGCCCAAATGAACACTTTTAAATTGGTGACCCGTGGCACTCTCTTTCCATCCTCCTAATAAGCCCCCATTTCTCAGGTGTTTTTGACACATTTATCCCTTCAGTAAGATGTTTAGAAATTGTCTCTGATGAACTTATCACCTGAGTGGCCCTGCTCCCAGTTTGTTGGAGGCCTTGATGAGGCAAGTCCATCCTCTGAGCCCCAATTTTCATGTCTGTAAAAAGGCTGGACTCCTTCTCAATTTCAGGTCTGTGGAATTAGCTGGGACTCTCCATGCCCATCTGATAAGGATAGAATGTTGCACTCAAATTTCTTTTCTTTGTTCTTTTCTTTTCTTTTTTTTTTTTTTTGCAGTTTTTGGCTGGGGCTGGGTTTGAACCCACCACCTCCGGCATATGGGGCCGGCGCCCTACTCCTTTGAGCCATAGGCACCGCCCCAAATTTATTTTCTTAATTCAAATTATCATCCCTAAGCCAGACTAGGAGGACATATGCTAGGGTGGGGCCAGAGACAGTATCAGTAAATTAGCTTAACATTAAAATATGTTAAGCAGAATAGTGGCTTCAGATGGGAGCCGAGCGATGGGCCAGCTACTCTGGTCACTTCTCATGTCTCTGTGAACCGTGCTCCTCTCCCCTCTGTCCACTTCTCTAGGAGGCTGAGGGGTAAGAACTGCGGTCACTTTTTAGTTTGTTTAGTATCATTCTGTTATTAATGGTTTCCTCTTTTAGTCGATGTAATTTGTTCCCACCTTTTCCTTTGGTCCCCTTGTGGCTTGACCAAGGAGACCGTCTGCCTGTCACCCAAGTCAGTCAACAGAGAAGTGGATGAGGAGGACAACAGCTTCCTTTTTATTTACGGAGAAGCCAGCGATTCTGGAGAATGGTGAGGCTATCTCTTCAAAGAGCTGCTCTGCCCTCCTCTTTCCCTTTGTTACTTTTTATTTTCCTAGTAAAAATAAACACCAGTAATGTTATTATTCATCATAGTATATGTTAAACAGATTCCCCTCGTAGGTTACTAAGTTACACAGTATCTTACCATCTTAAAGTGGTTTGAAGATATATCTTCAAAGCATTTTTATTTTAGACTAAATTTATAGTTAGTCAACACTGCACTGGGTGCGGAGTGCGCTGGGTCCTTGACTGGTGCCACGGTGTCAAGTTCCCCAACTTATCTATGACAGTAGGCCTTGGAAGTGAATAAACAATCTCCCGATGTCGGCACACAGGCTCATCCGGCCTCGTGAGGGTCTGACCAGCAGTGTCCTGCATGAAATGAGTGTTTAGGTTAACCGTACCATCAACATCTATGGTTTCAACCACTCTTGATGCTAAGGAGTCTTAAAACTATTCTCCTGGTCCAGAGAAAAAACATGGATTCCTGCCCTTGGGGGTGGCCTCTGAGCTTTAGTCTCCTCCTGAGTGCCCTGCAGTTTTCTCCTCCCCACTCCCTCCCCAGTGCTGCTCCTTCTCTCCCAGGCTCCCCATCTGGGCAAGGGCACTGCCACTCAACCAGCTGGCTAACCTGAAGAGCACCCTGATGCCTCCCCTGTCCTATCCAGCCCAGCCTCCATTCCAGCAGCCCTGCAGGCCCTCCCTCCTTAACCTGCTTCATATCTCTCCTGTCCCATCTCCACCACTTTGCCCTACTTCCTGCATTAGCGTCTCTCACCTGGACCACTGTGTCAGCCTTGTAACCTACTTCTCGCTTCTCTCTCAGTGTCTCTTCTTCCAGCCTCTCCTCCGCACGGGAGCTAAGAGCAGTGGGTCTCATCCCCAACTGCACATTGGAATCACCTGGAAAGCTTGAGCCCACTGGTGCCTGTGTTCTGCTCTCAGAGAGTCTGACATAATTGGTCTGAGTGTGGCCCAGCATGGGGAGTCTTCAGAGCTCCTTGTGTTTTTTTAAATTATTATTTGTGATACAGGGTCTCGCTCAGCCCCTCAGGCTGGAGTGCAGTGTCACAATTATAGCTGACTACAGCCTCCAATGCTGGGGCTCAAGTGATTCTCCTGCCTCAGGCTCCTGAGTATCTGAAATTATAGGTATGCACCACCACACCCAGCTGGTTTTTCTATTTTTTTTTTTTTTTTTTTTTAAAGACAGGGTCTTGCTGTGTCACCTAGGCTGGTCTTGAACTTTTGGCCTCAAGCAATTCTCCCACCTCCCAGCTTCCCAAACCCTTGGATGACTGTAATGTAAAGTCAAGGTTGAGGGCTGCTGTGCTAAAATACATGCATATAGCCTAAACCCTGTAACTGGCTTTATCAAACCATAGCAGCCAGACCACAGCCTCCTCCGTCTATTACTTTAACTTTCCAGGTGACTCCAGTGTGCAGGCAGGGACGAGACCACTGAGCATAGTAGCTACGGCATGGGGGAGGGATTGGTTGGAGAGACTGAAGCATGGAGGCCCTTTCGGAGGCTGATGCAGTGATCCAGGTGAACGGCAAGAACACGGGCGGAGGCATAAATAGTAAGACTACTTCTTTCTTTTTTCTTTCTTTCTTTCTTTTTTTGAGACAGAGCCTCAAGCTGTCGCCCTGGGTAGAGTACTGTGGCTTCACAGCTCACAGCAACCTCCAACTCCTGGGTTCAAGAGATTCTCCTGCCTCCGCCTCCCAAGTAGCTGGGACTACAGGTGCCTGCCACAACGCCTGGCTATTTTTTGGTTGCAGCCGTCATTGTTGTTTGGCGGGCCTGGGCTGGATTCGAACCCACCAGCTCAGGTGTATATGGCTGGCTCCTTAGCCGTTTGAGCCACAGGCACTGAGCCATAAGACTGTTTCTGGGTGGAAATTCAGATGTGCCTTTCCCAATCCCACTAGGTTGGACATCCTTCCAGCATACAGCAAATTTGGCTGAGCAAGTACAACACATTCACCTTCCTCCTAGTGCAAGGGAGGACGAGAAGGGGCGTCCTGATACCAGAGGCCCCTTGTAAACTCTTGCCTCTGCATGCTAAGTCCCACAGGTGGTGCAAAAGGTTCTTCACTTTTTCTTTGAGCAGCCTCTGCCCATTCTGAGCCCACCTAAGCTGAACATCAAGGTTGTCTTCCTCCCTTTGGTTGCCTCTTTTTTCTTTTCTTGGTTTTTGTTTTTAATGTCTCTGCCCTCCTCTGGTTCTGTTCCTCCTTCTCTAGCTGGCAATTCCTGCCAGCCCCTTGGGAGCATCTCGTTTTCCCATTGGCTGAGCTGGTGGGGCTATAGTTTGGGGACTCTTGGAACCCAGGTCTGTATGACTCCGTGTCCATGTTCTCATTCCACTGTGTCAAGCAGCCTTTAGTGACTTTTGCTTTTCTGATTAATTAAGGCTCCTCCAAGAGCTGTCTAATCTGAGGCAGTTAAATCAGGTCGAGGTCCAATCTCACTGGCTCATTAACCAAGAATCTAACTATTATTCTTCACTGCCCTCCATAGCACCAATGACGGGTAAGATTCCCAAAGCGGGGACAACCTAAGACAGGATATGGAGAGG
>CAUYPK010009554.1:0-11005 GCA_963574355.1 Loris lydekkerianus
ACGTCCATGCTTATGATTTGTCAAAAAATTTTCTCAATTTTTCTCATAGATAACAGCACTATGATTAATAAGTAATCATTCTATTCAAATATAATTCACACAACACACAATACATTCATTTGAAGTACAGAGTTAAAGACTACACATTCAGGAACCACTTGTATATTTTGTTTGTTACTACAGAATTTTCCCTTGAGTTGTAGAACAGAAAAGTTTTAAAAAAGAAAATGATAAAGAAAGAAAGAAATGGAGAGAGCAAGTGAATGAGAGAGAGGGAAATTTGTATAAAGGAAGGATTAAGTGAGGGATTCACAAAGGGAGGGAGAAAGGTAAATAAGGAAAGAGAAAATAGCACATCTTGGTGTCTCACACCTATTTTTAGCCCTCTGGCAGTCTGAGATGAGTGGAGTTCTTGACCTGTGGTTGCTGAGAATGGATAGAGCAAGAATCAGACCCTGTCTCTACTAAAAAATGAAAATTTATTTAGACATTATGACATCCATCTGAATTCCTAGCCTCATGTGTGTCTCCAGAAGGAGAATTACCTAAATCTTTGAATTTAAGGTTATTATTGAGGCTGAGGTCATGACTGACTAGACTGGGCCACTTATGAAAACTGTATCTCAAAAGTACCTATATAACATTCATACACAACAAACCAACAAACAAACATTTTTATCATCTAAAAAGACCAGAAATACCTTGATGGTTCAAGGTAATTAGACATGTTTAAGACTGTGAAGCTATGATAAAATTGAGGCTGCAGCCAGGCATAAGATATTTGTAAGCTTCTCTCAAATGAATGTTTTGTGGTAGAAGTCAATACAGGTTCTTCAAATAGTATACCATTGGAAGTTCCTGTGGCTTAATCAATAGGGCATGGGTCCCATATAACAAGGGTGGTTGGTTTGAATCTGGCCCTGGACTAACTGCAAGAAAAAAGAATTTGAGAACTGTGGCAGGCACCAGTAGTCCCACCTACTTAGGATGTGGAGGAAGGAGAATCATTTAGACTAGAAGTAGTAAATTGCTGTGATCTATTATGTCACAGAACTTTACCCAGGGTAACAGCTGAAAGCTCTGTCTTAAAAAAAAAAAAAAAAAAAAAAAAAATAGTGTCTTATGAAGGGGCACAGTTTTCTGCTACCCAGAAAGAAGGAAAAATTTCATTCTTGACAATGAGCAAGACTAGGGGGTTAATTCCTTCCTGCTTGCTAAAACAGCAGAGATGCAGGCATTAATTTCTCCCTGCTTACTGAAAAAGTCTTGAGAAGATTTCCTGAGCCCTTGCCAAGTTGTAGCTGGAGATTTAGCAATTACTACTCTTCATTACCTGACTTACATGTGATGTAACCCAAGTTACACAAAAGTTTCATTTAAACTTTTAGGAAGGTGAATGAACAGAATAGACAGCCTGGTGTCCTTCTAGTTTATCTTTAAGTTATATAATCCAGACTTAGAAATGACATGTACATGCTTGTAACATTTATGCAGAGGAAAAATTTTTATGGCAGTCTGAATTAATTCTTTTGTTATTTATTCTTACTTTTCTTATTTAATGAGTGTGGATATATAATACAGTGAATAAAGTTGAAAAATTGCTGTGGGCCTGAGGGAGCCGCTAGTCTTCCCTTAATTAATAAATAATTCATGCCATCAGTGATGATACCTCTGTGTTGTTGATTGGGCTAGAAGACAGCAATATCTGCTGCAGCAAGCAGGGTATGGCTGGATTGAACCTGGTTGCCCATCCACTGGATCTCAGATCATCGATCTTTAAGTAAAAACTTGGAATAAGTAGAACCAGGTGGATGCAACTGGGCTGAAGGTATACAGGACTCACAGCAAAAGGAAAATTTAAGGAACACACACACACACACACAAAATCTTTAGGAATTGCAAAAAAAAAATTTAAGGAAATGCAAAAGGAATAATTAAGGAAACATAATGGTGAAAGTCAGTTACTACTGAGGATAAATATATTCAGTTATTATAGTCTCTATTAGACTCCAGGAGAGTGTCAGTTAAAAGTCAGTCTTCTCATGGTCTTTTTGCTATCATTCATAAATGTTGTTATTGGTTTTCTCCTGACTCTGAAAATCACTTAAATTTGTCTGTTTAGAAAAATATTAGGAAGGATATGAAAGAGCTTCACCAGCAAGGGAATATTATTAATAAAGATATTTGGACTGGTGTAATTTAATTACTATGAATTTGCAATCTTTCCCCAATGATGTAAAAAGACAAGTGTGTCATTCTTCCCCTTCTGTTTCTGAAGAATCTGAACCTGATGTTAGTAAGCTTACAGTTACTGATATAGTTAAAGACTAAGTTGTTAATAATAATTTTTTTCAGATGAACATGAGAAAGAGAAAGTGGCTGTTTCTTCCTCTACTCAGTGTTTGTGAGACTAATTTAAAGGTTTTTTTGCAAACTCTATAAATGCCAATCCTCCTAGTCTTCTTCTTTCACCTGAGTTCTTTCAAATAGTGAACTATAATTAAGGCAAATAAAAATCAGAAAAACAGGTGTTGCAATTTATTAACAGACAGAGTAGGGTTTAACAAAACAATTTGAGGAAGGATAAAGATGGTAATTTCATATTTGTTTAGAGAAAAATACAGCATAAAGAGATTTCAATTGTCAATATTTATGCACCCAAGCAGAATGTGCCTCGATTTACAAGAGAGACATTAAAATACATGAGATGCTTGATTTTCTCCTAGCACCATAATTGCTGGAGATTTTAACACTCCTTTGGCATTGTTGAATGGATCCTCCAAAAAGAAGCTAAGAAATGAAATTTTAAACTTAAACCTAATCATTCAACATTTCCATCTAACAGACATCTATAGAACATTTAATCCTAACAAAACTGAATACAGATTCTTCTCATCAGGCCATGGATCATCCTCAAAAATTGATCACACTTGAGGTCATAAGCCTAACCTCAGCAAATTTAAAAGAATAGAAATTATTCCTTGTATTTTCTTGGATCATCATGGAACAAAAGTTGAACTCAGAAACAATAAGAAACTCTACATGCATACAAAAACATGGAAACTAAATAACATCATGCTGAATGATAGCTGGGTAATACATGAAATTAAGAAGAAGATTACCAAATTTTTTGAACAATACAGTAATAAACAGACAAAAGATTAGAACCTGTGTGATATAGCGAAGCCATCCTAAGCAGAAAATGTATATCATTGCCAGCCTTCTCAAGAGACTGGAAAGAGAAGAAGTCAACAACTTAATGGGTCATCTCAAGCAACTGGATAGGAAGGATATTCCAAGCCTAAACCCAGCAGAAGAAAAGAAATAAGTAAAATTAGAGAAGAACTAAAATAAATTTATAACAAATAAGTGGTAAATTCCCAAGCAATGTTTTTCTCAATTCATGTATTGAGAGAGAGTCTCATTTTTTTGACCTCGATAACGTGCCCTGGTATTATAACTCACAGTAATCTTCATGTGTTGTCAAAAAATGAACCTATTCCCTCTGCTAGAACTCCTGTTGCCTGCATCACATCAGCCATTTTTTATTTCATAGAGATGGAGATCTCATTTTTTATCAGGCTGGTCACCAATTCAGAAGCTGAGAGAATCCATGTTAATTCATGGTATCCTTGTGTGAACAGGGAAATAGTGTTGAATGTCTCTCAAGTATAGTTATGACTTGAGTAGTTCTTATACTGTGAAAATTTGAGTACCTCAAGTTTTGGAAAACATTCTGAAGTAACTTTGATTAAAAAGGTAGTTCACTCTTTGCAAGCATAAAATTGTTTCTTAGTATAGACACAGAATTGTGCAACTATCATCACCATCTAATTCAGAGCATTGTATTCACCCCATACATAAAGAATGTCAAAGAACAACTGTCACTTTTATCTTCTTCTTTACCCTCCCCAACGTATCTCCTAGTGATAGCCGACAATTGGCCTAATCTTCATTTTTTGTTTTTTTTTTTTAATTTATTATTAAATCATAGATATGTACATTATTCCAATTATTAATATAATTTGCTGGGTTTATATACTAATTAAATTTTTTTTAATCAAACTGGTTAATATACCCTTCACCCCATGTTTTTAGTTATTGTGTTAAGAAATTTATACCTGACTCTTAGTAGTGCAGAAAGAGTCGTCAAACATTCTGAACTAATTCATGTCTTGAGGTTATCTTCTGAGTTCAGTCATACTTTGTGTCATTTTTTATAACTGGCCTTCTTCACTTATCATAATTATTTTAAGGTTCATTACTCTTTCAAATTAAATATGCATTTCATACTTTTTGATTGTCAAAAAATATTCCATTGTGTGTATTCAATCATCTGTAAATGTGATTAGTAGTCTTGAAGATGTTCCCACCTAATTTAAGATTTTTAAATTTTTTCATCAACAATAAAGTTGCCTTTGTCAAATGACTTTTCTTTGTCTCTTGAGGCTACTCTGTGTTTTTTAATACTGATACTATTAAGGTCGTGTGTTCTATTAATTGAATTTTTCTTATACCAGGCAATCCTGGTAATCAATCTCATTTGGGATACATGTATTAAATATATTGTGTGGTACCAGACTTTTTCTAAACCTATTCAGTTTATGTCTTATGCATTTCATACAGCATTTTTGTCTTTGCCCCAGAAAAATACGTTGGTACAATCATAGCTCAAGAAAATGCAAGCTGCTAAACTTAAGTGATCTTCCTGATGTTATCCTTCTCATCAGCTGAGAATCCTGGCCTATGTCACCCCTGCTGCAGAAGTATTGTACTTATATTTAGGACATTCAGGGTCTTACTAAGTTTCTAATTCTGGTCTGTAACCTCTTATATTCTAGAAATCTTCTGATGCAGCCTCTGAATTTGTTTTGATTATAGGTGTCAGCTATGTTGCCCATCAATGCTTATGTTTTGGTCAAGGTTTTTCTCTATTTCTCTCATAGACAGGAGCCTGTGGGGTAAAATATAACAACTCTGTTCATATGTAATTCACACACTATACAATTCACCCATTTCAAATATACAGTTCAAGAGTAAACATTCAGATAACTTTTATAGGTTGTTTGCTTCTTACTAGAGAAGTTTTCCTTAAGGTGCAGAAGGAGAGGTAGAAAAAAAAGGAATTAAAGAAAGAGAAGAATGAAGAGAATAAGCCAATGAGGGAGACAGAATTGCAGGGAGGAAGAATAGAATGAGAGAGGGTGAAGGGAAGGGGGAGCTAAGAAAATAAAAAAGAGAAAATTACCAGACTTGGTGGCTCTCAAATGTAATCCTAACTCTGGCAGGCTAAAATGAATGAGTTATTGTACAAATCGGTGCTGAAATTGGACAGAGTAAGTGTCACACGCTGTCTCTAGTTTTTCATAGAGAAAACATTTAGTGAAAAAAGTATCTAGGCATTGTGACAGGCACCAGTATTCATAATCACATTGGAGTCTCAGGCATGAGGTTTGCCTGAATTCTGGAGTTTGAGTTTGCTATAATGGAGACTAACGCAATGAAAAACTAGCCTGGGTCACATTGGGAAACCATATCACCAAAATACCCATACACAGACAAATCAACACACCAAACAACAAATATTTTCATCATCTAAAAAGGCCAGAATCATCTTGATTGTTCAAGTAAAGTAGACATGCTTAAGTCCTGTGAGGCTCTGACTCAGTGGAGGTTGTAGCCAGGCATAGTAAATTTGTAAGCTTCATTCATTGGATGTTTTGGGGTAGGTGTGAAAGAGGTCCTTGCAATAAATACCCATTGGCACTTCCTTTTGCTCAATTGTTAGGGTGCAAGGTCCATAAAAAGAAGGAGGTGAATTTGAATCCTGTCCTGGCCAAATTGCAAAAACAAAAATAGCTGGGTGTTGTAGTGGGTTCTTGTAGTTTCAATTACTGAGGAAGTAAATGTATTGGCAAAGCTTGGGAGTTTGAGGTCACCATGAGCTTTGTTGCTATGGCACTGTACCAAGTGTGACAAAGTTAAACTTTATCTCAAAGAAAGAAAAAAAAATAGTGTCCTACTTAAACGACTCCTTGCAGTTTTGTCAGCTACGATGAAGTTTGAGTCACACTGCTGTACAAAATTTCAACTGTTGTGTCAGCCTAGTTCCTGGAATCTTGTCTATCACTAGAATCAATAAGTCACAAACAGGAGATCACTTCTCTGTGGATTGAGGGCAAAGAAGAGTCCTTGTTTCAATTACTTGAGGAACACCAGCTGAAGTGAGCCGAAAAGGCCACTTAGTATCTTTGAACAGAACACTGGATCTCAGGACATTACTGAATGAAGTCAGTATCTGGTCACCATAGATGACATCACGATGGTTGTTGCATTGGGTTACCATCCTAAATATTAAGCTTATTCCTGCTAGGTATGTGTATTGGCTATCTGGGTTTGTCATTGGTAACAAAATAGTGCGGTTCTTTTCTCCACACTCAATTACTGCTTCCTAAATTTGTTTGTATCTGTGGCTAAGAGATTGCAACAACCCTATGTTTCCTTTTTAATTGATGGATTCTTAAGCAAGTGGAAGAATGTTGTTTGTATCTAGTGCTATTACGGGATGTTTTAGACCAAGAACCTGAGTCTAAAGATCAGAGAATGATATCACAGACATGACAGGTATGTCTCACAATTATCCCTTGTACTTTTCATGTTTGCTTCTTTCTATAGAATAGGTTTATTTCTGACCATGGGGGTCTCACTAAAGTTCTTTTCTCAAAATCTTTTTAGGTTAGGTATCCAGTAGTGTACTCCATGTCTCGTTATTTATGGGGATCATTTAAATTATCAGCCTATCTGGAAGTTACAACATTTCTGACATTCGTGCCAGGTATGTGCAGAAATTTGGCTTCTTGGCCACATAGAAAATAGAATAGATTTTTAGAGCCACATTTTCAACACTTGATCACTAATAAAACCTGATAACTAATAAAAAAAAAGATTGAGGTATAACTGTGGTGATATCTGCCACCACTGATATGAAAAGCAGTACTGACTTAAACCCTGTGTCTTCAAAGTCTGAGAATTGGACACTCCTAAAGTCTCTGATGAGGTCCTTTGTTAGGGGTAGAGTTCAATGACATTTGTCACATGTGACTACAATATTTGGTGCTCTGGAAGGCTATGGTGGCCTGAGCCCTTAACCTCACCAGTTCGAGACAATGCTGAGCAAAACAAGACACCCTCTGGCCAAATCACCCACCATGTTTCTACTAAAATAGAAAAGATAGTGACACTTTGTGGCCCTTGTGTTTAGTTCCTCCTACTGCAGAGGTTGAGGCAGTAAGGCCATTCAACACAAGAGTCGGATTTTGCTGTATGCTAGGCTGAATCCGATGACACTCTAGTATGGGCAACAGGTAGGGTCTGTCTTATAAAAAATAATTTAAAAAAAGGGAAGATAGAAAGTGTGATAGGCACAATTTTCTAGAGAAAAGTATGAGAATAGTTCTGTAGGAAGATGGAATAGAGGACTACATAAAAGAGGACATTTATTTTGGCTTCTGGAGGAGGAAGACAATGAGGCAGGACAAGTGTCTTTGGAACTGGTTCACTAGGATATTGCCAGTTGATCTGATGAGTACTGGTTCTGCAGAGATATCTGTTCCTTGGCCTCTGACTAATCGGGGCAAGTGAATATTGGCTCAAATTAAAGGACCCTGACAGAAGGGTGAAGTGTGTACTTTAGATATTTTAGGATTATATGAAAATCTTGATTGGTGTCAAGAATTCACTTTGTGGGCAGTTTAGAGTCACTACAAAAATTTCCCTATGAGAGAATTATTTTTCTAGTTCACATCTAATCTAGGGGTAACATTTCAACTCTATACCAGTGGTTAAATGTAAAAATAAAGGGTAAGATTCCTACCAATGGTTTTCTCCACTTATGTATTGGGACAGAATGTTATTTTGTGGCCCTCAGTATAGTGCCCTGGGATCATAGTTCACAACAATCATCAACTGTTGTCATCAAATGAACCTATTTCCTCAGCTGGAAATGCAGTGACCTGCATAACATCTGGCCATTTTTTATTCTTCAAAGATAGGGAATCTCACTAGTGCTCAGGCTATTCTCCATTTAAGAAGCTCAGACAATCCAACTGACTGGGCTTCCCAAAGTGCCAAGATAATATGCATGAAGCCCCACAGCTGGCCCAAGACATCATTTGAAAAATATCCCTACTTCAAGGTCTGAAGTGATGGCTCAATTGGTAATCCTATTACTCTAGGAAGCAGAAGCAGGTGATCCAAAGTAAGTGGTCACTGTGGGTGTCAGGTAGACTCCCAGATGCTGAAAACACTGAGCCTGTAATATCTCTTGAGACCAGGTGTTTAAGATTGAGGTTAGCTAAGAGGCAGAACCGATGGCAGGTAGGTTACATCCTTAGTTCAGCTGTTTTGGAACAACAGGTGAGAGTGAGTGAACCAAATCTTTACCGGCAATTCTCAATGTGATGATATCTCAATTATTAATATTTATGCACTCAACCAGAATGCACCTCAATTTATAAGAGAAACTCTAACAGACATGAGCTACTCTATGTCCTCCAGTTCCATAGTAGTTGGAGATTTTAATACCCCTTTGGCAGTACTGAATAGATCCTCCAAAAAAAAGCTAAGCAAATAAATTTTAGATTTAAACTCAAGTATTCAACATCTGAATTTAAGAGACATCTACAGAATATTTTTCCCAACAAAACTGAATACACATTCTTCTCATCAGCCCAAAAAACATACTCCAAATTCGACCACATTCTAAGCCACAAATATAATCTTAGCAAATTAAAAATAAATAAAAATTATTTCTTTCATCTTCTCAGACCATCGTGGAATAAAAGTTGAGCTCAATAACATCAGGAACTTGCATACTCATATAAAAACATGAAATCTAAACTGCAGCTTATGCTGAAAGATAGATGAGTTATAGATGAGATTAAGAAGAAAATTATCAAATTAAAAAAAAAAAAATGAAGACACAAATTACAAGAACCTCTGGGATACTGCAGAGGCAGTCCTAAGAGGGAAATTTATAGCACTGCAAGCCTTCCTTAAGAAAACAGAAAAGAGAGAAAGTTAATAACTTAATGGGACATCTCAAGGAAATTGAGAAGGAAGAACATTCCAACCCCCCATGGGGAAATGAAGCCTCCCTGCTTCTGATACTCAATGGCAACTGGGTATTATTCCACTTGAGCTCAATCTATTCCTGAGGCTATCCAGACAGCAAATGTATTTCTCCCTCAGCAACCACACATTTTCTGCTGCTGTTCTGTAGCTCTGGTATCCCTATGTGCCAAGATCTGGTTCTCTCTGGCAGACTAAAAGGTTGGATGTGACTCTCCAAAATTAGACTCCAGCAGGATCACTCTATTAATACTGATGTTGGTTGGGAGGTGACTCCATTTGGGTTTGGAACCTCAGCATCTCCTGAATCTCCACCCATTAATTAGAGGCCCATGCTTCCACCCTCTGCTGAAATACACTTTCTCAGACCCAGGTCAGACAACATCCCCTCTTAGTCTTTCTGCACTGTTACTGTATTCAGAGATACAGTGTAGCTCCACTGACACCATCTATGCAATGCCAGGCCTAGGAAGAATTGTGGACATTAATTTCTCTGCATGGATTGGACTTGTAGACCACAAGGCAAGGTAGAGATGATACACTAGAAGTCCACTGTGGTAGGAAAAGTATTTGTTCAAAATTCCTGCCAGACAAAAAAATTCCTAGGCTCACAACAGAGACTCTCTGGAGAAGGAGTTCCAGCTTTTAGCAAGTCACTCTGTTGGGGTGAGAGAAGAAAACCTCAGTTCACTGTTCACAAATAGAGATTCAATAGCAAGCAACCAAATCTCTTGTGGGAGGTGACGGACCCATGTCCTCTGGGGCATGACTTTTGTACCTAAAATTTGTTACTTTGGAGTCACAACCTGCCAAGTCAGAGAAGATGTGTAATTATCTATCTCTTCTCTCAGCTCAGTTCTCAACTTTCAGGTTTTATGTCCTTTATAGGCATTATATCTCCCTCTGGACTGGAGCTTCTGTTGAAATGTGCCTCCAGTCAGTCATCATCCCTCCTTCCCCCTTTTTCTTATTGAAGGTGGAAATTGGAGTTATAGAAAATATCCATCCTGAGAATTTAATAAAACACAAGAAACCTTGAAAAACATGAGCAAATAAACAAAGAGAAAAGCTGTTTTTCTGGGAGAACTGACCTAAACATCTATCCCATTTGCCATCATGTTCCACCTCCCAGACCTTGCTGATCAGCTGATTTCACTGATCTCAAAAAATCTTCACAGGTAGTATTCACAATCTCTCCCTGCAACAATTTCTATGAAGTGTCGGGTATCCTAGACCAGTTTTGGGTTCAGGATGGCTGCCCACAGGTGAGACTCAAATCGCCACAACTGGCTTATTGGAAAAGATACCTGTGGCAGTCCCCATTTCCCAAAGTTAAGAATGTTTTCTTACTGAGTGGGAACATTTCCCCTGATTGTGTCTCAGGCCGCAGATCCTCAATGGTGGCACTCCAAATAGGTACTCTTTCTAGCTGCTAAATTCTGCTCAGGATTCTACACTTTACCAACCTTTGCACACAACATCTAGTTTCCCCATGAACCAGGATTTGTAGTCCTTGTGAGGGAGGGGCTGGTTTCTGCCTCCACTGATGCCAGCCACCACTTCAGCAGTGGCACAAAAATTTTTTTGGCAGATTCCCCAGCTTCAGTTAACAGTCCTAGTTCATCAATCTACCAGTTTACTGCACACCTCAAACTGCCTGTCTACACTAATATTCCCTTCCAGAAAAATATCTAGCCCACTCACACTAACCTATTATTCTGGGAAAGCTAAACCAAACATCTATCGCTTCTGCCATCATGCATGCTTCACCTCCAAATCTACAGATCTAATCCAATCTCTAATAAAGTACCTCTGACATACTTTAAATATATGGAAAAATTAGTTCTTCTTTTTACATGGAAACAACAACCTTAAA
>CAUYPK010009556.1:0-34974 GCA_963574355.1 Loris lydekkerianus
GGTCTCTAAGTAGTCTCCAAATATCCTTCCAGAAGGAACGTATTAGTGGGCATTCCCACCAGCAGTGTAGAAGTGTGCCCTTTCCTCCACATCCACGCCAACATCTCTGGTTTTGGGATTTTGTTATGTGGGCTACTCTTACTGGGGTTAGGTAATGTCTCAAAGTAGTTTTGATTTGCATTTCTCTGATGATTAAGGATGATGAGCTTTTTTTCATGTGTTCGTAGATTTTGCATCTGTCTTCTTTAGAGAAGTTTCTCTTTAAGTCCCTTGCCCACCCTGAAATGGGGTCACGTGGTCTTTTCTTGCTAATAAATTTGAGTTCTCTGTGGATTCTGGTTATTAGACCTTTATCGGAGGTATAATCTGCAAATATTTTCCCATTCTGAGGGATGTCTGCTTGTTATACTCACTATGTTCTTGGCTGTGCAGAAGCTTTTTAGTTTGATCAGGTCCCAGTAGTGTATTTTTGGTACTGCTTTAATTGCCTGGGGAGTCCTCCTCATAAAATGTTCACTCAGGCCGATTTCATTAAGAGTTTTCCCTGCACTTTCTTCAAGTATTTTTATAGTTTCATGTCTTAAGTTTAAATCTTTGACCCAGTGAAAATCTATCTTAGTTAATGGTGAAAGGTGTGGGTCCAGTTTCAATCTTCTACAGGTTGCCAGCCAGTTTACCCAGCACCATTTGTTAAATAGGGAATCTTTTCCCTACTGAATGTTTTTAATTGGCTTGTTAAAGATCAAATAACGGTAAGTAGGTGGATCCATCTCTTGGTTCTCTATTCTGTTCCAGACATCTACTTCTCTGCTTTTGTGCCAGTACCATGCTGTTTTGATCACAATTGATTTATAGTACAGTCTCAGGTCTGGTAGCGTGATTCCTCCTGCTTTGGCCCAGTGAGCGCACGTCACCCAGTGAGTGCGGGTCACCAGTCGGGGGGGCGCTGCACAGCTTTTATGGAGGCCTGTGTGGTGCCAAGCCCAGGAGTTGAGGTTGCTATGAGCTGTTATATCATGGCACTCTACCCAGGGCAACAGCCCAAGGCTCCAGTGTGCCAAAACCATCTCACTCTGCCCCTAAGGATTAAGACTGTAAGGCAGTTCTGTCCCCGCCTTTAGGCTGCTCAGTCACTAGGTTACTTTGTCCTGCCTGATCCTTGCTCTGGGACCCTGAGGGCAGAGCTTGCCGGGGGCAGTTTTTTCACAATGGCTTCCTGTGTCCAACACAGTGGTTCAGTCTGGGACCACAGACAACGCCCAAAGTTCTCCACACTCCTGCTCAAGCTCTCCCCAAGGCAGCTGAACTGAGCACCAAGTCCAAGAACACCAAAACAGTTCACAGGTAAGGCCTTTCCGGTTTGCAGTCTCACTTGTGCTTGTACTCACGGTTGCCGGTGTGATTAGGTCGATGGAACACATGCAGCCACTTGCCAATTTTCCACTGTTTTTGCCCTCCTCCTGGGGTCCAGAAGTCCCTTGCTGGCTCCCTGTATCCTCAAAGGGATGATCATAGGCAGATCCCACCGACCAGGGCTGCCTGGAGTCCTGTCTCCCCAGACTCGCTGTGCCCAGTTGCAGGGAAGCTGTTACTCAGCCGCCATCTTTTGACGATCAGTGATCTTTTATGTTACTATTATAATTGGGGCACCACAAAGTAGCCCATATAAATTGGTGAACTTAAAAGGTGTGTTCTGAATACCTCACTCACTGTCCATGCCCTTACCTCTCTCTCTCTCTCTCTCTTTGGGCTTCCCTATTCCTGGAGACACGGGCGTATTGAAATTAAACCAATGTATAACCTTATAATGACCTCTAAATGCTCAAGTAAAAGGAAAAGATATATTCACCTTATCTTACATAAAAAGATAGAAATGATTAATTTTAGTAAAGAAGGCATGTTGAAAACCAAGGTAGGTGAGTGAAAGCTGACCTTATAGTTAGTTTTGAATGCAAAGAAAGGCTTTTGAAAAAAATTAAAGGTCCTACTCATCAACACACAAATTATAAGAAAGGTAAATAAGTCAAAATAACTTTATAACTGATACGGAAAAATTTTAGAAGTCTTGATAAAAGGTCAATCCATCCATAGCATTCTTATAACACAAAGGCTCATTCAGATCAAGATTCTAACTATATTTTTTAACTTAATTTTTACTAAATCATCCCTGTATACATTCAATATTATTATGAAAACAATATATATAAACACACATGCATACGAATAATAAAAAGATAAAATGACAAAGATAGTCCTAATGCTCTTTAATTCTATGAAAACTAAGACAGCTAAGGAAATTGCAGAAGAAAAGACTGAAGCTAGAAAAGGTTGGCTTTGGAGGATGGGGAAATAAGCTTTCTCTGTAACATGAAAGTGCAATGGGAAGCAGAAAGTGCTGATGTAGAAACTGCAGCAAGTTATTCCTAAGATCTAGATAGTGATTACTGATGAAAGTGGCCACAATAAACAGAAGATCTTCAATGTAGATGAAACAGCCTTACCTTAGGAGATGTCCTTAGAATTTCCATAGCAAGAGAGAAAAAGTCAATACCTGGCTTCAAGATTCAAGGGATAGGCTGGATCTCTTATTTAGGGACTAATGCAACTGTTGACTTTAAGTGGAAGCCAATTTTCATTTACCATTACCCCAATTTTAGGGTCATTAAGAATTATGCTAGGCCTGGGGCTTGTGGCTCAAGGAGCTAAGGTGCCAGCCACATACACCTGAGCTGGCAGGTTCTAATCTAGCCCAGGCCCGCCAAACTACAATGATGGCTGCAACCAAAAAATAGCTGGGCATTGTGGTGGGTGCCTGTAATCCCAGCTACTTGGGAGGCAGAGGCAGGAGAATCGCTTGAGCCCAGGAGCTGGAGGTTGCTGTGAGGTGTGATGCCACAGCACTCCGCCCAGGGTGACAGTTTGAGGCTCTCTACAAAATAATAATAATTATTATTATTATTATGCTAAATCTACTCTGCCTGTGCTCTGTAAATAGAACAACAAAGCCTCCATGACAATACATATTAGTGAATATTTGAAGGCTACAAATGAGACCTACTGCTCAGAAAGATATTTTTAACTTTTATTTATTTATTTGTTTATTTTTTTCTTGTTGGAGAATCATTGAGGATATAAAGAGCCAGGTAACACTGCTTGCATTTGCTGAATAAAGTTTCTGGAATAATAGGGTCCCACTCCCAAGAGGTGTGTCACACACGGTGGCCTTCCACCCTGTCCGGCTTTCCCTCCCTCCACCCCTTCATCCCCCAATACCATGTACTGCTTCAATCGTCCTTATATCAGAATTGAGTACATTGGATTTGTGCTTCTCCATTCTTGTGATGCTTTACTAAGAAGAATGTGCAACTCAATTTACAATTGCCAAATTTTGGAAACAACCTAAATGCCCACCAATCCAGGAATGAATTTGTAAGCTGTGATATATGTATGCCATGGAATACTATTTAGACACTAAAAAAAAAAATGGTGACTTTACATCTTTTGTATTAATTTGGATGGAGTTGAAAAAGAAAGATTCTTTTAAAAATAATGCTTCTTCTTGACAATGTACCTGATCACCTAATAGCTGTGATGGAGATGGAGAAAAGGCTAAATATTGTTTTTCTGTCTTGTAATACAGCATCCAACCTGAAGCCCATGGAACAAGGAGTAATTTATACTTTCATGTGTTATTATTTAAGAAATACAACTTGTAAGGCTATAAGTGCAATAGATAGTTTCCCTTTGATGGAACTGGGCAAAGTAAGATGAAATCCTTCCAGAAATGATACCTCATTCTAGATGTCATTATGGATATTCATCATCCATGGAAAGGGGTCACAATATTAACATTGAAGAAATTGGTTTCAGTTTTCATAGATGACTTTGAGGGATTCATGACCAGACATAGTGAAAATAGCAAGAGCTCTAGAACTAGATGTGGAACCTAAAGCTGGAACCGAATTCATGCAATCTCAAAATTAAACTTTAAGGAGGTAATTCTTATGGATGAGCAAACCAAGTGGTTTCTTGAAATACAATCTACTGCTGGTGAAGATAATATAACATTGTTGACATGATAACAATTTAAAATATTAAATAAATTTAGTTGATAGAATAGCAGCATTGTTATTATTTGCTGATAAAGACTATTTGAGTAGAGAATTTATACAAAAGTTAAAATTATGATCATACACAAACACACAAATACACACAACCCTCCTTTCTTTCCCCACCACCTTGGGAGTGGGGAGCAGAATATGAGCTCAGCAAAATATGAACATGGCCAAAAAGCTGGGGAAGGTGATAAAGCTTGAACTTCTTTGACTTGGCTTTACATTGTAACCTGGAGAGTAAAAAGGGTATAGAAACGCCACGTCAAATGGGGCAGTTAGAAGCAGCAGGAAGATTGTGTGGGACACTGAAAACTTTTCCTATCCCCTTAAGAGAACTCAATGAAACTCTATTTACAAATCTAATTATTACTTAATTAGTTCTGGTTTTGGGTTCTGAACTTGAGGTCCCTAAACTGCAAATTTTAAACAGGGTGGGAGGGCTTGGGAGTGAGAACAATGAAACCTAAAAATGTGTTTCCTCATATTAATTTGAAATTAAGAATAAGAGTTGAATAGTTGAATGGAATGATTTCTAAAATACATTTTAGGTCAACTGTGGTACCATTTCTCATTTATCCAACTTGAGGCTATTTTCCCCTTTTTGGGCACTAGAAAAAGTAGAAGCAAAAGATATATTGATATACATATCAGAAATAAAAATGTCTTCAGTCTCACTGACATCCTCACATGATATACTTCAGCTCAGCTTGTACTGTAGTCACTTGGTATTTTTATATGTTGCTAGAATTAGAATGTATAGGGATATTTTAATGTGTTTTTAATGAATTGTATATATCTTGCTCAAAAAACAAAACAACAAATGATTTAGAATTTTAAAAGAACTTAGTTGATAAGCAGCAAGGTATGAGAGGATTGATTAAAAATGCGAAAGAAGTTCGGCTGTAGATAAAATGTTATCAAACAGCATCACATTCTACAGAGAAATATGCAGTAATAATAAGAGTCAATCATGGTGGCTTGCCTCAGTAAGCCTAGCACTTTGGGAGGCTGAAGTGAGAGGACTGCTTGAGGTCAGGAAATCAAGACCAGCTTTAAGCAACATAGTGAGAATGCCTCTTTAGAAAAATAAGAGAATTAACTAGGTGTGATAGCATGTGTCTGTAGTCCCCCCTGCTTGGGAGGTTGAGGCAGAATCATCACTCAAGTGTGAGGTTACTGGGAGCTATGATGAGGCCACTGCATTCTAGTCCTAGCAACATAATAATAATAATAATAATAATAATAATATTATTAAGAGTAGTAGTAGTAAGAATCATAAGTGTGGTAAACTTCATTTTTGTCTTAAGAAATCGCCACAACCACCTCAACCTTCAGCAGCCAATACACCCATCTATCAGCAGCCATCAACATCAAGGCAAGACCCTCCACCATGTAAAGGATTATAACTCACTGAAAGATCAGCTGATCGTTAACATTTTTTAGCAAGAAACCATTTTTTTTTTTTTTACTAATACACAATAATTGTATGTATTTATGGGGTACTTGTGATACTTTGATATACATTCATACTGTATGTAATGATCAATTTAGGGTACTTAGGATATCCATCGCCTCAGAAACTTATCATTTCTTTGTGTTGGGGACACTTCAAATCTTTTCTAGTTATTTTGAAATACATACTAACCATAGGATATTTTTAAATTATGTACAACATGGTTTTAGACATAATGTTATTGCCTGCTCAATAGACTCCAGTATACTATTATTATTAAAAGTAAGTATATAAACATAACTTTTGTATCAACTAAGGAAGAAAAAAATTTGTGTGAGTAGGTGATTACTTTAGTTGTTATTTTGCTTTGTTTGGGTGTCTGGAAATGAGCCCATGGTATCTCTGAGGTACATCTGTATTTCCTATAACCTGAAGTAGTAATAATTGTAATAGTGTTTCCTATGACTGCTATAAAAAAATTACAACCCAGTTGGTGGCTTGAAACAACAGATATTTATTCTCTCACAGTTCTGGAGGTCAGAAGTATGAAATCAGTATTGCTAGATGAAAATAAATGTGTTAGTAAGTCCTCTCTCCGGAGGCTGTAGAGGAAAATCTGTTCCTTGTATCTCGACACTTTGGTGGCTGCCCTCAGTCCTCGATTTGTGTCTGTACCATAGCCACAACGTTTATTGTGCACATTCTCTGTGCTAAGTGTTTTAAATATCATATCTCATTTAATGTCAATCCCATTGAGATTGCATTTTCTATGAATTGCTACTCTGAAGAAAAAGTTAATAAATTAAAAATAAGAATAAGTGCAGTTGTGGTGATACTGAGGGCCCAGTACAGACAAATTCAGAAATGTGTACAAAACAGTGGGATCTCATTAAAAATAATAATCAAAATGCAGTGGAAGCACATCAGAAAATAAGAACAAATTTTCAGAAGTCTGTTGTAAAGAGATATGTCTATTCTATGAAATAAAAATGTATTTACGAACAGCTAGGCTAAATTGCAAAAAAAAAAAAAAAAACTACTGCACGATTACCCATGATGTCAAATAGTAGAGAAAAAATATATCATTGAAATATATTGGTTTCAGCTTCTATTTAAACTTTTACATGAAACGTTAGCATTCAAAGAAAGTGCCAGGTATAATTCAGAATCAAAAGGAAAACTATGAGAATTCTGTCTTGGATTATAAAATAAATAGTTCATTGTATATGCTATACTTTTTCAAACAAAATGTCCACTTAAATATAAAATTTAATAGAGGAGAAAAAAATTAATCCTATTCAATAAGATGTAATGACATTGGAAGCAAAAACTAAAAAAATAATGAGGGTATGGAAAAAAGTAACATTAAATATATTTTTATTACAAATAAAGTATAAACAAAAATTATAGCGCTGTTCTTGGATTTGATAGTCAAATATGTGGTTATCACTATAATTTATAATACAATGAAACTATCTTCTTATCTTGGGTTCCCTAAAAATGACTTGAGGCAAAGCTTACATGTTTCATCTTTACTGCTTACAATCCACTGAAGCAAGAATGATTGGGGGAAAAGGAAGTACAATAAGCTAGGAGGCAGAGTATATACAAGGTGATGCATTGTTACTACTTATACTTATCTCAGCCCCAGAGGAGACTTTAGTGATTTCTTAGGCACATTATCCATCCCTAGACACTTCAGAAGCATCCATCTGGCTCAAAAGGATGAGCAAATAATCTCCCAGTTTCTTTTTTTTTTAGACAGAGTCTCACTTTGCTGTCCTTGGTAGAGTGCTGTGGCATCACAGCTTACAGCAACCTCCAGCTCTTGGGCTTAGGTGATTCTCTTGCCTCAGCCTCCCAAGTAGCTGGGACTACAGGTGCCTGCCACAGTGCCTGGCTATTTTTTTGTGGTTCTGACGCCCTACTCACTGAGCCTCCACAGGCACTGCCCACACCCTGTGAGTTTTTAATGTCACCACACATCTGGATATCATCCTGTCTCTCCTGGCAGCGAGAAACCCTGATTCTGAATTACATTACTCAGTACTTTTGTAAAGATCCAGTCTCTGTGAGTTGGATTTTGTAAGACCTGGATGCTGGAGTATCTCCAACTCCTGACTCAGTTAAGTACTGAGAGTTACTCTGAAGCCTCCCTCTTACCATTGAGAGAGTATGAGACAGCAGTGGTGTTAAGGTGAAAGAGGCAATTGCAATGATGACCCGGCTTTCAACCATGGAACTGACCATCAACCAAGAAACACAGCAGATGACCAAGTTCTAGGAGCAAGTAAGGAGGACCAAATCCCAGGAGGTGTAGACTGGTTGTTATAGACTACCCCTGCACCACACACTAGCACCTTTTCCTCATAATCTTCTATGAGAATACACTTCCATTATTTTCTCCTCAAGATGGGAGTGACCTGTTGAAATTCTTAAAAGATATAGAAGAAGATATTTAAATGAAACCAACATGTCTGGTGGCAGCTACAATTGGTCCTATGGCCTTAACTAATAATCCTAGTTTTTCTTCTTCATCATTCATTTCAGATTTTCTCCCATATGTCCAGAAAGTCAAATGGTTAACAACACTTGGTAGAGTAACACGGGTTATTCACTCATTCATTTCTTCGGAGTCTTTCTCAACATAGTGTTCCATGACACAGGAGAAAATCATTAGAATTAGTATATGAAATAAAGTATGAATAATTTCTTCTCAGAAATATTAAGCATATAGCAAAGATGACAAAAAAAAAACCAGTGAATGAGATAATAAGATGGATTTTGAACATTTAAGTTAAGAAAAATATGTAATTATTCCAACAGTCCCACTAAATTAATGATTGTCAACAGGTTAAAAAATTTATCTGTATGCACTTTATAAGAGAATACATCACAAAAACAAAGGTGAAATATAACAATAAGGGCAAAGATGTATCAGGCAAATGCACAAACATCAAGAAATAAGGTTATAGAAATGCCAAATTACAAAGCAATCATTATTAAACAGAAATGTGTGGTCACTTTGTTTAGAGACAAAAGTCAATTACACCAATTTTGTTTATTTTTCATAAACACTCTCTCAAATAGCACATGTAAAAATCAAAGCAAAGTAAAAACTAAAAGACAATGGTGGAGATTTTTAACCTGACATTAATCTGCTTTGGCGTATTAAAGAGAGGAGATACTTTCATATATAGGAACCTTAAGTGTTATGTTAATATACTTGAATGAGTAGTTATTTATTGAGTTAATTAATATAAAATAAAAATTGAGAATATATCCCATCTCAAGCAATAGAAAATGTTTATTAACTTTATCATACATACCACTTGGAAATTGTGTAAGATGAAATGGATGTCTAGGAAAAGATACTTATTTCAAAAATTGAATTTAAAACAGAGGAGAATATTAAAGATTGATAATGTGATATTTTATATTATTTTTCAAATTACATGAAAAAAACAAAATTTCTAAAAATAGTTTTGAGATTCTCATATGCTGGAAAAAAATGATATGTGGAAAAAATTTGGTTCAATGTTGCTTATTATATAAAAATCCTTACTAAAATATAAAACAGTAGTTAATGGTGCATTAAAAAACAATTTACCACTATAATTATATAAAACTTATTTCAAGATTTCAAAGCAAGTATAAAATTAGGAAATGTATTGATATAATACTCCATCTTTTTATGCCCAATTAGAAAATCTGATGAACATTTTAATATACACCAAAAATGAAGTTGGTGCAATCTAGAGTTACTTGTGATGAAACATTTATAAATATTGTAATGAAAACACTATAAAGCCAATATAATGCTTTGTAACATTTTACATATACTTATAAAATATTTGTGATACAAAAATGTGCAAGAATAACAGCATGATGAACATCTGTGCAATTAACTCTCAGCTCAATATATGTGTATTAATATTACTAATTCAAATATTATATTCAGGCATATTACAAGTAAGCATGGTGAATATATTCTGTCATTCAGTGTCACTCCTTTTATCTCAGTATATTCTTAAAGAACAATTATTTTAAATTTATAAAATTACATCTACTAATCTTTCCTTTAAGCATTTGTACTTTAATATATGGGTTAAAACCTTATTCGAGCTCAGTTTTTCTTAAACATTTTCAAGTTTTGCTTTTTATATTTTGTCACCAGCAAAGAGATAGACCAATCATATTGAAACATACAGAGAAATAGACACACAAATTTCTAATCTCAGGAATGAAAGAGAAGACACCACTCCAAATTCTATACACATTAAAATGATGGTAAAAAAAAAAAGTTGACCAATTGATATAATAAATTCAGCAAGTCAAATAAATGTAAAAATACTTTAAAAATGAAAACTACTAAAGCCTATTCATAAAAATTTTGATAACTTCAATCACTCTGTGTCTGTGAAAGAAGTTAAATTCATGTTAAAAATGTCTCACACACATGAAAAATTTAAGCCCCAGTGACCTCAGTGGCCAAATATTTGGGAAAAAAAATACTGATTTTACATAAACTTTTACAAAAAGTTAAAAGAAAAATAAACAGCTCATTGTGAAGCCCAAACTACTCTGAATCCAAAAGCAGTGAAACACATTGTCCAAAAAAAAAAAAGGCCACATTTTGGGAGGAAAGACACTTTTCAATAAATGGTGCTGTGAAAATGGGTGATGTACCTGCAGAAGAATGAAACTAGATCCTTATCTCTTGCCACAGACAAAAATTAAATTAAAACAGGTTAAAGTCGTAATCTAAGACCCCAAACTA
Source organism: Loris lydekkerianus (assembly GCA_963574355.1). NCBI lineage: Eukaryota > Metazoa > Chordata > Mammalia > Primates > Lorisidae > Loris > Loris lydekkerianus. The sequence goes on from CAUYPK010009556.1 coordinate 10,349, forward strand.
TAGAACTAGTAAAATAAAGCAGGGAAATGCTCCGGGAAATTGGTCTGGGCAATGATTTTTTGAGAAGCACAGGCAACCCCCAGCAAGGTGCTCACACCTGGCATCCCAGCACTCTGGAAGGGTGAGGCAGTGGGATCACCTGAGCTCAGGAGTTCTAGACCAGCCTGAGCAGAGAGAGACCCTGTAGAAAAAGCAGCCCGGTGTTGTGGTGGGCACCTATAGGACCAGGAGACTGAGACAAGAAGAGTGCTTGGACCCAGGAGTTTGAGGTTTCTGTGAGCCATGACCCCCGGGTGACTGAATGAGACTCTGTCTCAAAAAAATAAAATAAAATAAAATAAAAAAGAAAAAGAAAAGCGCAGACAACCAAATCAAAATAATAGAAATGGACAATATCAAGCTACAAAGCTTCTGCACAGCAAATGATCAATAAAGCAAAGAAGCAATTCACAGAAAGAGAGAAGTTGGACTAATAACTGCAACATGTAATAGCACGAGTGTCCCAATAGAAAAACATCCAATACTGTGATTTATAAGTGGGAAGTATCTGAATAGACATTTCTCAAAAAAGACATACAAATGACCAACCCATATATGAAAAAATTGCTCAATTTTATTAATAATAATAAAAAGTCAAATGAAAAGTACAATGATATACCATCTCACCCCTGTTAAAATGGCTTTTATAAAAACCACAGGCCATAATGAATTCTGGCAATGATTTGGACACAAGGGTACCCTCACACACTGTTGGTGGAATGTAAATTAATGTGACCTCTAGGGAGAGGAGTAACGATGTTCATCAAAAAACTAAAAATAAAACTACCATATGACCCAGAAATCTCACTGCTGTGTCTATATCTATAAGAAAGGAAATCAGTATTTTGAAAAGATACGTACATTTTCATGATTACTGCAGCACTATTCAAAGTAGCTGAGATTTAGAATCAACCTAACTGACCCTCAAAAAGATGCATAGATAAAGAAAATTTGGTACATATATACAATTGAATATTATTCAGCCATAAAAAAGAATGGAATCTTGCCCTTGCAACAACATAGATGGTCCCGGAGAACATTATGTTAAGTGAAATAAGCTAATATAGAAAAACAAATTCACATGTTCACACTTAATGTGGAAGTTAAATATTAAAATGAATTTTATGGTGACAGAGAGTAGACCGATGGTTACCACAGACTGGGAAGAGGAGCAAGGTGTTAGGGAAAAAACAGGATGATTAATGGGTAAAAGCATAGTTACATACATAAATTAATAATACTTGATAGAATACAAAGGGACTATTATCAATAAGTTATGTCATACTTTAACTAAAAGAGTGGAATTAGAATGTTCCTAATACCCTAATAATCCTGATTTGATTATTATACATTATATCCCTATATCAAAACATCTCATATACCCTAAAAACATACACACTCCACGTACTACATAAATATAATAATTAACATAAACAAACGCTTATGAATATTGAAAGTTACACTTAGGTTAAAGGAAAATGTACTTCTGCAGATAGACCCTAGGGCTAGAATCCACAAAGTGGCCCAATACAAAAACTTCCTTAGGATTTATATTTTTTCCTAGAATTCCTCTTAAACTTTAAGAGCCAGATCAACACATTTTTTTTCTAAATGATTCCAAACATCTTCTTTTTCAACTTTGAGCTAACTATTACTGTAAAATTTGAATACCTATGAGTATTTTTCCTCCAAAATGAAATCAATCTCTCATTGATCCATGCCTTTGTGGGCAGTTGATAGCAAACAATTGTTCCTATCTCTATTTTGTAATTGACAATCCTGTCTTTTTTGCTTTTACCATTCAGAGCAGAGTATGCAAGAATTCACGATGTATTTTAGACCAATCTGGTAAAAACTATAGTTTTAACAGGTGTAGCCTGCTTCATGTCTGTATTCTGCATCCTTAGGAAGCTCTCATGTGAGCAGTGACCTGGAGCCTAATTGCCCTTTGATCCCCATGTCTGTGCCTTTATAAAACAAGTCACCAATAACCTCCTGTGGAGATGGACATTGCCTGTATAGTAGATGGCACCCACATTCCTCTGTGACATCTCCTTTCCAAATGTATTAAGTGGAGTTGGCCTTTCATAGGCATTTAGGTTACATGTCAGACAGGAAAATAAAAAAACCAAATTCCGTTAAAACTATCTATAAGAAAATTCATAATCACAATGGCAATTATTCTCATTTGAAATAAGAAATACAATGAAAGTTACAACTAAAATACATTGTGGATTCTCATATAGTTTGTTCAGAATGATACAAAGACAGGATTGTCATTTATGAAATAGAGACAGGAATGATTGTTTTCTATCAACTGCACACAAACGCGTGGATCAATTAGAGATTGACTTGGGTTGGGAGGAAAAATGCTGGAAGGCTCCTTTGAGATTTTCAGGATGACCTTTAAATCACTTTCTCACTTTCTGATTCTATTGTTCTTATCTAATACTGGAAATTAGATGCAGACTAAAAAGCTTTGCTTAGAAAAATAATCTGCCTTTGAAATAAAATGTTTTACTTTGGCTAAAGAAGAGATTAAAAAATATTTCTTTCTAAAAACTGTAAATCATTTGATAATGTTTTTCCTCCAAAAAATAAAGTTAGTAGGAAAAATATCTAGAATATGGATTATATTTTATAAAAATGAATTAAAGAAATAAAATTATAAGTCCCATGAATGTTTTACATAATGTTTATGCAAAAATATATTTTTGGGACACTGTGATATGTATGTCTATTTGGTAAAACTGATCAAATGGGAAAACAGGTTATTCTCCATTTAACTAATACTTAAAGTTTTTACTTTACATGCCTTTTCAAAACAGTAAAAAAATGTATATTGAAATAATGCTTTCAACATATGTGCATTGCTAATTATTTAATCTCTCTAAAAATGGAGCCAAAGCAACAAATCTATAAGAAATCCCTTAAATTTTTGTTTTTACTTGTGGTCATTGTCTGCCAAATTTTGTGTAGAGATATGCAACTTTAAGGCAATTTCAAGTATTTTCTTTTCCTCAAGTAAGCATTTAAGGGACAATTATTATTCATATTAACTATTGACTTTAAGAAGATGACAAATTTTATTTATCCTTTGCACAATAGAATAGAGACATAGATACTTTATACAGATTGTGCACAATGGCATCCATTTATTAATGAAATAAATTAATCTAATTTTAGTTTAAAAAAATAGGCATGATATTTGGAGACCTCATTTCACACGTTTTCTTCATATCGACTTTTAGAGTTAAGCTAGTCATCTATTTCTGAAATTCAAATTGACCATGGATAAGCAGATTATATTTCAGCCTGTTATAATAAAATATTACAATCTGCATGTTGTCTTTACAACAAAACAAAATTTTAAAAAATATATATTTTTTACTCACTTTCAAGGTTTCATATTTAAATTATAAGTTAAGGATTAATAGATCCTTTCTATTCATTTATTTGTTTTGCCTTTACTCTAAAAATAACTTCAGTTAAATTTCAGGCTAAGATTAACCTAGTAATATAACTTGAAAGGTCGTTTAATAAAGGAGAACATTAAAATATTCTTAAAATTTAATTATTGTTCAAAATATAAAAGATTATATACCATAAAGGATCATTGTGATAATTAATGTATGTTACTAAATGCATTTCTTTAAAATATTTTAAATGTGGAAACATAAAGAAACACACATATACACATTTGCTCTAAACATCCATATGGGAAGAAACATCTGCTGTTCGAGTTGAAGCAGAATTTCACAATTTGCTTTTATGCTTCCTTTTGAATTTGCTCCCAGAAAAGGCAAAACTTAAATATAAATATTACATCATTTTAATTGAATTTTAAGGGAAAATGAAAGAAGCCAGGTATAAGCTGCACATGATTAAGATAGGCAATTTTTATCCAAAACAAGAATTCTGAAAATAATTAACAGTGAATCTTTTTCATATAGCGTACCTTGGAACACAATTCAAACAATATTAACATTTAAAATATTCAGCAACAAAACCCCCAGATACCTTCTTTTATATATTTTTCTTATATAGTTCCTTTGTGAAAAATATCCCAGTTTATCAAAGAAGAAAATGGAAACAAAGGTGTTAGTGTTAGATCCAAATTATTTCTGATATTGTTCATTACCAACTAAGTGAACAGCAATCAAATTAATTAATTTTTCTGTTCTATTGTTTTGTTTTATTTTTCCCTTGTTTTAACTACAAAACAGGAAAATATGACCTTCTTGCATTCTACTTTTTTAAAAAAAACCTTAATATCATATTTAATATTATTTATCACTATGGCATACTTTTTAAAAGATATGGTAACAAATAATATAAATATTTAAGAGTAATATGTGTTCCAATATAAGTGTGGAAATACTATGATGTGGTGATAAATAATCTAAATAATATTTACAGTAAATATATAATGCGGCATATTATTTAAATATTACTATATTATTAATCATATATTAATTATAACCTTATTATTTTAAGCAAATTTGTAAAATATAAAACATTTTTCATAATTTATATTAATATATTAATTTACAAAACTTTATTATTTTACTGATAGGCAAACATTTTACGAGAATAAGTTTTCATTGGACATGCATCTATTAGTTAGATTAATAATATAAATATTGAAATTCATAACTTTGTTTAAAAGTTTTTGTCTTACTATTAATTCATGCATCTATCACATTTTAACATTTAATGCCAGAATGAAATAGATTTAATTAAAACCTTATTTCTTTATTTTATTCTTTTATGTAAGAACTAGGAAATGTTCAAATAAATACCTAGAAACAAAAAAGATTTCATAATCGCATTATAGAACTCTTTGAATTCCAAGACCTTTGCTGAAATAACATATTAGTTTATCAATGAATATCTTTTACAAATATTTTTGACATGTAATTTATAATTTATAGATTGTAAAATTTCATTGGATTTAATGTATAATACTATAAGTCTTAAGAAACACAAGTTCTGAAAATTAAGGCTGTGAACTTGCCACTCTGCAGTATGTTTACATCACTGTACTGTCAACTTGGTAAGGCGTCAGAGCCTTTGTGTATCAGTGTCTCACAGTTGTGTTCACATCTACCTGTGGCAGTGTCTAGGTGAGTGGAGATCATTAATGTTGCGTGAGTTTGTGTGCTGTTGTAAGACTGTCGCATCTTGAATTAGAACAAGGAACAAACACTCATAAATTTCTTGTTAAACTGGCAAGAGTGGAAGTGAAAGCAAGGACATGGAAGTCCAAGTTTATGGAGATAATTCCATGATGAAAATGGCGATGTGAAAATGGATTAAACATTTTTTCTGAGGGGAGACAGTGTCACTAATGAAGAAAAATTAGGATGGCCTGTAAAGAGCAGAACTGATAAAAAGCATTGTAAAAACTGTTGAATTTTGTGTCAAAATTTTTGGCTGACCTTGAGAAGCATAACAGATCAAGTAAACATCGACAAAGAAACACTTAGGAAAACCATAACTCCCAGAATCGAATCACGACAATGCACCAGCCTACATGGCACTGTCTGTGGGAGATTTTAACCATTAACAAATAACTGCATTGAAACACCCTCCCTAATCACCTGATCTGGTCTCCAGGGACTTTTTTTTCCCCCCCAAAGATAAAGGAAATACTGAAAGAAGACATTCTGATGGCATACAAGAGATCAAAGATAGGAAGACTGGAGCTTTGATGACCATTCCAGAAAAAGTGTTCCAAAGTTGCTTTGAAGTAGACTAAATGCTACCTTTGGTGCATAGCTTCCCAAGTGAGGGGTGACTTCAAAGATGACCACAGTAATATTTAGCAGTGAAGTATGTGGCACTTTTCTAGGATGAGTTTGCAAACTTAATTTTTAAACTGTATACTGTCATGTAACCACCACTGGAAAATACAGAGCAGTTCCATCATTCCTGCCTTTGAGTCTCTGTGTATTTCTAAAGGTAAAAACTCCCCTTTATAGGGGTGGTGTCTGTGGCTCAAAGAGTAGGTTCAAGCCCGGCCCTGGCCAAAACTGCAAAAACAAATACAAACAAACAAACAAAAATTCCCACTTAGTCACAGCATATGGCAAACAGTAACCGTTTTCTTAAAGTTTTGTCTTTTTCTAATTTTTATGTAATGTAAAGTATCAAGCTCTGTACAACTATTTTTAGTATTTTATCATTTAGCATATTATATTTGAGGTTTAATTATGTTGTGTATATTAGCAGTTTGTTGTTTCTATTATTGAGTAATTTCATTTTATGATGTATCTTAATAGTTCATTCATTATCCAGTTGAAGGACACAGGGGTGTTTTCAGTTTTCTGGAAGCTAATATTAAAGTTTCTATAATAAACATCCCCCTAGAGATTTTGGAGTGATTGAAAAGCTTCATTTCACTTGGCTAATATTTAAAAGAGAAATTATTGAGCCACATGTGTAGTGCATTTTTAACTTTATAATCAACTGTCAAATTGTTTTCCAAAGTGGCTGTATTAATTTTCACTCCTACTCTTAATGTTTGAGAGTTCTAGTTGCTCTGCATCCATGCCAGAATGTTATAAAATTGTTGAAAATCAGTTAAGCATATGTGTGGATGTATTTATAGACTTTTTATGTTGTTCTATTGATGTGGGTTTATCCTTTTGTCAATACGAACTGTATCTAGTCTACTATAGCATTATATTAAATCTAGAAATCATGTAGGGTAAGGCCAAATTTGTTCTTTTACAATTGATTTTGGGTATTCTAGTTCTTTTTAAAGGAATTTATTGATTTCAATTATTATAAAATGATATTTAGCCTGAATTTTTATTGGCATTACAATGTATTTATAATAAGATTGGGAAGATGGGTATCTTTGCAGTGTTAAGACTTAGAATCCATAAACATAGTACATATCTCTACTAATTGGTACTTATTTTTATTTCTTTTATCAGTCTTGTGTAATCATTTTCAGAGTACAGTTCTTTTTAAATATATTGTTAAAATTATAACTATTAATATTTCAAATTTTTGGTATTATGGAAGATGGCACCTTAAAAACCTTAACTTTCAATTATTCATGGCTGGTGATTAGAAGTGTAATTTTCCTCTCCGGTATATACACCTTTTATTTACACTTGCTGTCTGCACTAGCAAGAAGTTCTGGCAGGATACTGAACAGATGTTATGTATTTATTGGTGGAACAGTTATTCTTATCCTGTTCCAAGCTTTGGGAAATACCAGTATTTGTGATGTTAAGTGTCTTTTGTTTATTTGTTGTTTTGATGCTGCTTACCAGATGGAGGATATTCCCTCCTATTCTTAAATTGTTTATACTTTTATCATGAATAAATGTTAAGTTTGTTAAAGGAATTTTTTGTTTTCTATTAAGATCCTGGCATAGGTTTTCATTGCTTGTGTGTTAATAGAGTACACTATATGTTGTTTGATATTCAAATATTGTGCAAGCCTTTCCTTCCTAGGATAAACTGAAATTGGTCAGGATATGTTGTATTTTCACTTTTATATGTTTTTGGATTTTGTGCTTTATATATTGCTGTATTGTATTGAATAATTTTAAATGTGTTCATGAGGGCCATCAGCATGTAATTTTATATTAGATTTTTGTCTAATATTTGAATGAATGAAATGATAGTCTTAGAAATAATTTAGAAAAGGTAGCCCCCTTTTTCATTTTCTTACAAGAGTTACATAGAATTGGTAATTTTTCTTCATTAAATGCTTAGTAGCATTCATGAGAAAAACCATTTTCTTAGAAGATGGAATTTTTTTAGTTTGAATATGTTAAAATGATAGATTCAGTGTATTTAATAGATACAGAAATATTCATATTATTATTTATTTTTGCTAGTTTAGAACTTTTAAGAAATTATACTATCTCTTCTAAACTTTCAAGTTAATAGGCACAAAAATTGTAATGTTATCATGCTCTTAAGATTTGTAAGGCACTTACTGATTTCTCCTATTTTTTAAATATTTATAATTTGTGAGATTTTTTATGATAACTCTGGTGAGAACTATTTCAATTCCGACATTTTCAGAGAACCAGTTGTATGTTTCATTATTACTTTTCTCATTTGCTTTGGTTTTATACTTCATTGATAGAATGTTCTTTAATATTTCTTTTCTTGGACTTTTGGGGGTTTTATTTGCTCTTCTTTTAGATGCTTAAACAAAGCTTAGATCATTGAGACAAGGCTTCCCTTCTAAAAGAGAATTTAAGGCTATCATATAAGTACACACCGTAAATTTTGGTATATTTTCCTATCATGTTTATTCAATTGAAATACAATATTCCCTGTTATATCCTCTTTGATGAATGAGTTACTTAGGAGTATGTGTTTAATTTAAATATGTGTTTAATTTAAGTATCTATTACCAATTTCTAGCTTATGTATATTATAGTTGCTGGCTTAATGACAATTCAATACAATCCTCACGTTTTTAAAGTTTCCACCTATGAGTTAGTAATGGGTTATTCTATGCATCCAGGAATATCACATCTGAGTCAAGACTTCACGCTCCACGAGCACGCATCGCCAGCCCGTGCACAGACTCAGGCATCTGCGAGTCCCATCTTCTTTTCCACATCTACCAGCAGTCTTTCCTTAGTGTTCTCCTTGGCAACTCTTTTATGACCAGATCTCTTCTTCTAGAGGGCACATCAGAGAATGCTGGCTGATCATCATTCCTCCAAGTAATAAGCGTGTAGAAAAAGAAATAGGAAAAAATAAATGTTCTCTATTAAGTGACATTTTAAATACAGAATGCAACAGATTTTGGGGATGTGGATTTCGTTGTTGCTGTGATGATCCCCAATGCACTCCAGCTTCATATCCTCTGTGTTTAGGCCAGGGTTTTACATAATGGTCACATTTCATTTTACCTTTAGCCTTCTCTATGAGCCTGTTCTTCACAAAGATTCTCTCCTCATTTTCTTGTCTCACTGCCTGTGGTATAACACTGCTGTATGTTGCCTCATACTTGCTGGCCATTTTGAGGGGGGATAGGACAGCAAGGTTTTTTTCTGTTATTTCATTTAGCCGAAGTTGTGTTCAGGGTCCGCATCTCTGAATCTTGACAGTGGGAGTTTCTGATTGATCTGGCCCCTTCCTCCATGGTGGTTGAGTACTTCTAATAATCTGGCTCAGAGAGTGGTTCCTGAATACTCTTCAAAAGAAATACGAATACTCTATTTTGATCCCCCTTTTCTCTGTCACATGGATCGTCTTCCTGTGTCCCTAGTGTGACAGAGTTTGCGACTCAGTAGTTTAAGGGTTCTACAGTGAAGGATATGGGTGAATCTAGTTCTTTTCTCCCAGTGGCAGATGATTTTTTGCATTTATGAATTCATTTTCAGTCAATGTAAATATGTTACCTGCCAGTTTTCAAATGGAATGCATTGAGTTGCCATCTGACATTCAACTTAAAGAAAATTTTGATTATGTCTCTTTATTAGACTTTTAGAGGTCTTATCTTCCCAGAAACAAATATCCCTCACTTCATGCTTTATTCATGTCATCACTTTTTGGTGGCACTATATTTCCAAACAACTATTTTCAAGAACCATGCACCTTAAAAGTAAAATTAGAACCAAAATATCTGATGAGCACCCTGAGAACTCACTGGGAATTCCAACTACTTCCATTGAACCAGATACTGATGCATTAATTTCTCAAATACAATGTCAAATATCCCATTAGTTTGATGTTGCCCACTTTTATCTTTTTAATAAAAATATTTTTAAAAAGATATTTTATTACTTAGATATGTATATTTTCTATATTAGTGATCATAAACTTGGAACCTTCTCAGAAATTTTAAAAGACCCTCTGAATGGGCCGCTGTAAAATGTGGATGATTATGTGAAGACTTTTTATTTATCTGTGATGATGGATATCATGCAAATTATGCAGAGCCCTTGTTTTTTGTGTCTTTGTTTGGTTTTGGTTTTGTTTATCCACTTTTGTTAGTGCTCGTGTATTATTTATATGTATGGCCCAAGACAATTCTTCTTCTGTGTGGCCCAGAGAAGGCAAAAGATTGGACAACCCTGCTTTAGTGTCTTCCTAATGAAGAATATTTATATTTGGCACCAACTTGACTGTAAATTTTACATATGCATATTGTAACACAAAGGCTGACAAACTATACCCGTAGGCCAAATCTATCTTGTCTTCTATTTTATACATAAAGTCTTATCACATTCTTGCTTTCATGTTACAATGGCAAAGTTGAGTAGAAGGAAGAGAGATTATCAGACTCATAGAGATGAAAAATATTTGCTAGTTGACTTTTTATAGGAAAAGTGCTGACTCTTGTTTTAACTTACTCTGGAACATAGGCAAAAGGTCTGCCTGGGCTATTCATTGAGGAAATAGAGTTTCTTATATTTCATTTGCAATGTTGGATAATTATAAAATGAAGATTTAATGGCAGTTTCCTAAAAAATCAACTCCAGTTAGGATTCCCAGAGAAGGCAGAAAAATCAAACATTAGTTTGGTACAGTTTATATTAGAAAACTGTGTGTATAGCCCAACATGTCCCTGTATACATTCAAGTCATCTCAGAATGGTTAACAAACCCTCTTTCGAAACTCTTAATATTGTTATGGGCAAATCACTTTTTGTAGAATAGTGCATGCAGGCACGCACACTCACTCACATTTTTTCCTATCCACAATGAACCAGAAGGAAGTAAGCACTGTATTTAGGCTCTACTCAGTTATTCATGACATCCTACTATAGCACAACATCCCCAAAGAAATGAGATATAAAATCAAACTTGATACAAAACCAAGGATCTCCATTCGTAAGCATTTAATTTTCAAGATGGAAAAAAAAAATTATAATTTCATCATGAGATTCAAAGCTTCCCATATGAATTTAACTTTCATCTTTTGAGTTAAGTTTAAATGTATCTAAAATACTGTGAATTTAAGTGGTTTTGAGTTCTATACTGAAAAGTTTGAACATTGTTCTCAGAGGAAAAACTTCCTGGCAGAGCTTAAAAAAAAATTAAAAAGGGTATGTGGTGGCTGGGAGATTAGAAGTTCTGATTGCATTAGGTTTTCATCATTCTATGGGATAGGCTTGTTGTCAGGACTGAGTCAAAAAGAGTGACAGATCTGTATCCACAACTTTACTGAAAGCCTAAGATGGACGAGGCTGCAGACTTTTAACACAGTCATATGTTATTGTTTTTGGTATCAGATGTAAGAGCAGCATTGAAACCATGGTTGTTTAGCCATTTTGCATTCTATCAGAGTTAAGATGCATGGTATTGTTATTTATTATCATTTAAGTACACACTGGCTACTTTCAATGTTATTAGAGAAGTTGGCAAGGATAAATATAAGACCAGGTTTTTTCCCTCTATCTTAGGAAAAGGATATGTAGTCAGTTGTAGTTTTTAAAAAGAAAAACAGTTTCAATTGAAACTGATCCAGAAAGTTGGACCCTGTACACGATGCATTGCTATTTCATCCTTAATTTTAGGGAGCCTAAAAATGAAACCACATATTCCATATATTTTCCCAAGGAATGAAAATATATAGCTATATAAATTCTGTGCTGAAAGGACAATAGAACCTCTGTAAGTTGACCACCTAAGGAACTATAACAAACTGGTCACCAGGCGGAGGTGGTGAACATTAGGAACTGGATCTACTGTACTAATATGTACATGTGATGCACGTCGGGTCTATGAAAATTAGAGGTGACCAATATAGGCACGTGGTCAACCAGGGAGGTTCTACTGTTAAATGTAGGATTTGGTTCTATTCATGGTTTCAGAATCCCCTGGAAGCTGTGGAGTGAATTCCCCAGGGAAAGAAGAAACTGTGGCATATTTCCATATAATATCAATCTTTGTAAACTTTGATACTTTTCATAATTTCTATTTTAGTTTAAAATTTACCTGGAGATGAAACACAGAAAGAATACGTTAATAGACCAAGGATGGTCCTTTTCTATATTAAGTTGAGGCATTTATGGCTTTGTAATTATTAGTTCTTAGTTTCTCAGTAAGACTCACATCTAAAGCAAAATCTAGTGGGATCACAGGATGTGTTCGTAGTTTACAAGGAATGCATTTTCAGTCAGTGGTGCCTTGATCGTGGAATTTGCTTTCCCATGTCTTTCTTTACTCAAGTTAGGGATCAATGAGGTGAGGGGGACAAGAGACACGCAGTCAGACACACAAACTAGGATCCCATCAGGCAATGCAGAAGTTTGAATGTCCCAGTTTCTGCTTGGATACTGAAGCAGGAGAAGATGTACATAAAGTTTGAGAACAGTTTACAGCATCAAGCACGATCAGTCCAATTCAACCATTAAAGGCAACTAAACAGCTAGACAGAACACAAAGCCACATCCCACCCCCAACCCACTCACACACACAGAGCACAGCTTAACCCTTGGTAGATTTCAAAAGGCCCAGGAAGGACTAGTTAGATTTTAGGGTAATTAAAACACACATCTTTCTAATTATCATGAATCACCAAGTCAGGAAACGCCTCTCCTTACACTCCATATATACCCAGAAGATATTTATTTTTCGGGCAAGATATTTATTTACATGTATGTCTGCACTCAAGTGAAATATCAAATATCAAGTATTATATTCCATGTTCATTGGCTTTTTGTAGCCTTTTAAGAATACAGTATTTTCCTTTTCCTTTCAGCTCTTTTAATTGACATTTATTGAGCTCCTAATGTATACTAGGTTATGCGTTAGTTTTGTGCATTTTATCTCATTTCAATTACAGCTGAATACTAATCAATGAGGCAAACCAAATGTTTGAAATTTTAAGATTTGCAAACAACATATTTTGAAATAGCTGAATGCATGAATCCAGAAATGAAGACGTACTTAAAACAATTGTGGGAAGTGTGTAACAATAGACCATTCTAAAAAAAAAAAAAACAAATTACATAGTCATAAGAGACAAAGGGAGCTTCTCATTAGGTCCCCGTGGCAATGGCAATCATTCTCAAAGAGACCTGGGATTTAGATCAGGAGGCCCCTTTTTTCAAGATAAGGAGAGGAGTTTCATCAATGGCTTCAGAGTTTTGCAGAACTGTTTTTCTCCAATTAACCTATTTTTCTTTCTTTCTTTCTCTCTCTCTCTCTCTCTCTCTCTCTCTCTCTTTCTTTCTTTCTTTCTTTTAAATTTCAGTAGGTTTAGAGTGTACAAATGGAGTTTTGGTACATGGATATATTGTATGGTGGTGATATGTGGCCTTTTTTTTTTTTTTTTGAGACAGTTTCACTTTGCCACCTTCAGTTGAGTACTGTGATGTCATAGCTCACAGCAACCTCAGATTTCTGGGTTCATGCCTCAGCTTCCTGAGTAGCTGGAACTACAGGTGCTTGCCACAATGCCTGGCTATTTTTTAGAGATAGGATCTTGCGCTTACTCAGGCTGGTCTCCAACTCCCGAGCCACCATGCCTGGCCTGATGTGTAGGTTTTTAGTGTTCTGATCACATGAATAATGTACATTGTACCCAACAGGTAACTTTTCATCTTCCCCCACCTCAGCGTTTTTGAGTCCACCATGCCTATCATACCATTCTACATAACCACGCATATCCATATTAGCTTACATCACTCTCCCCTTAACACTCCACTGGAACTGTGAAGGTTCACTAGTAAATTTGATTTTTGCCTATGAGAAAAGTTAGCCACCTATGTCTCCAGTAAAAGTAAATTTGATTTTTGCCTATAAGAAAAGTTAGTCGCCTATGTCTCCAGTAAACCGTCTTGGGAAACAGCACCTTTCAAAACAAAACAAACCAGAAGCTATTGAGAAGAGAAACATCAGAAGGCAGAGGCATTATGAGACCACGAATTAGCCTAAATGTGATTAGCTTCGAAGAGATTGTTTTAACAGAAAGTGACTGAATTACTCTAAAATCTCAACCATAGAAGAAATAGAGAGGTTGATATAATTTATATAGCGAGTAAAGAAGTCATATTTCTTTGCAAATTTGAGTATAAAAAAATTGGGACCTCATTTCAAGATCAAAGAGCAAAGTGATGACAAAGTCACTTTGAATACCTGATATAGAGAATGCTAGCACGAAGCATCAGGGAGTAAACATTCTGCAGATCTTCACGTATGTAGGAGGAAAAAGACATTTCTGGGAACTTATGATGATAATGGCTTTTCACTTATTTAGAGATTTTACAGGAGCAGTTGAGAAGTAAGAACGTACTTCTCTGATGGCACCCTCCTCCATGCCACATTCTACTACCACAACCTAAATCCCTAAGATTTGTTACTGACTTGGGAACCAACTGTCTCAAGGAAAGAACTGATGACAATATTCAGTTATTGGCTGATTCAACAGAAAGTAACAATAAGCTCAGTTCCTTCCTCCCCCAGTAACAAAATTTGAAAGCTATAAATTCATAGCTGATAAATGGGGACTTCATCAGCAGAGAAGATTATGAACTCCTTGACCATAAAAAATAAGGTAAATATCAAAGAAATGTAGTTCAGCATGATATAAAATGAAATAATAAGTTTTCTAAAAAACACAAAAAGGCCAAAGACAGTAAGTTTAGTTACTAATGAAGTGACAAGTGTTAGAATCCCTCATTTAATCTGATAACTGGATTATTTTGATAGTGTCATAAAGATATTAGTGTTTGCATAGGATATCATCTCTATCTGTACACACAGATTAATATCTGTTTAGTGAGAGACAGCGACTGACAAAGGACTTAGTTCTTTTCTTTCTCTTACCTAACATCTAACATTTTGTCTGTATTCAGAAGCCTGATGTCAGAAATTTGCTTGTTGGAGTGCTCTGCCAATAAAATATCTATGAATAATCAAAACTCAACTTGAGCAATATAATGTCAACACAACACTTAGATTGTATGACTACCCATACTAAATTTGATGTTAAACCTGTATACAAATACAGAGAAGCAATGATATTGTTAACTGAGTTTTAATGCAATTTTGACCAGTCTGTAAAAGAGAGATAAAGAACTCTCAAAGGCTCTTATTGATTACAAGGTTTCATTTATTTAAAGATTAATGCTATGATTGCATTACAAAAATAAACCAGGTGATCTTAAGTTTATTAAGAGTACAATAGGGAGAAATAAAACTAGGAGAAAATTCACTAATAATTTACATTCTGAAGGATCATTAAGTAGCCTGTTATTAGAGTTAGTAGGCAATTAATGAATTCTTCAATAAAACCTGAAAAATTCTAAAGGGCCTCAGGGGGTTGATTTAGTGTATGAAACTATGTCCACTTCTCTATTTCCCTGTGTAATTTACATAACAAATGAATACTTTTTAGATTAAATGAAACTAATTACAACACTATTTAAACACTATACTTTGAAACTACTATATACTGAAAGTTATATGACTCTGAGTTCTCAGTAGGGTAAAAATTCTTGGATGTGTACAAATTGCTTCATATGATTTAAGAGTATTTAGAGAAAAAAAGTAACGAAATATTCTTTTGAAATGTATATTTTTCACTAATTTAAGCCAAGAAGTTCCAAATTTGCATTTTTTGAGTTGAGTAAGTACTAATAATTTTTTAACATTTGCATCTAATATTCACCTTTACATTAGCTAGCACATAGATTATCTTACTACAATAAACAATCTCAAAATGCAGTGAATTAAATAAAATATCTAATTTTATGTCTCTTTTATGTAACTTTTTTAAATTGGTCAAATAGGGCACATATATTTGCACAGTAATGCCAAGGGCCTAGGTTCCTTCCATCAAAGCAACTAGTTTTCCTTTGTTCATATTACCCATGATTTCCTACAAAGGTATACACTTCCAGTCTGTAAGAGAAAGAGACAAATTTCTATGAAATAGACTATTACTATAGCCAAGGAAGAGATAATGGTAGCTACGAGCAGGGGATAATAATATAGTGGTAAGATGAGTTTAATAGTGGCCATATTTTTAAGAAACTGACAATAGAAATTTTTGACAGTTTGGATATAGTTTAACAGAGCATGGTTTGAACACTTTTAGTCTCATTTAAGAACTTTTTAAATGTTAGCTTATAAAGCTATTTTTTTTCTTGAGACAGAGTCTCACTACGTTACCCTGGGTAGAATGCTGCGCCTTCACAGCTAACAGCAACTTCAAACTCCTGGGCTTAAGCAATTCTCTTGCCTCATCCTACCAAGTAGCTGGGACTACAGGCACCTGCCACAAGGTCCAGCTATTTTTTGTTGCAGTTGTCGTTCTATGTGGCCCCTGGTCAGGTTTGAACCCGCCACCGTCAATGTATGTAGCTGGCCCCATAACCACTGTGCTACGAGCGCCAAGCCTATTTTTTTTTTTTTTTTTAATTTTTAGATAGCTATTTATTCTCTTTGTTGATTGTTTTTTAAATTCCGGATAAATATATAAGTACAAACAATTAGGTTACATTGTTTGAATCAGTTAGGTAAAGTCCAAATTGTAGTTGAGTGTTTGATCCAGGAGGTTTGCCACGTACACCCACATTGCACCCTTTAGGTGGGAGCTTACCAACTCCCACCCTTTGAATTTAATTGAGTTGTTCATATACTAGTTTCCTATTAGTATTGAGTATATTGGATGCTTACTTTTCCATTCTTGTGATAATTTTCTTAAGAGGATGTTCTCCAAATCCACAATAAATGGATAAATAAACTATATATATATATATATATATATATATATATATATGTATATGCACAAATATATACGTATTCTTTTGTATTTTATTTAAGATGTTTTATGATTACTTTCTGAATTTTAATTCAGTGAAATTTGATTTTCACATGGTTTGAATTAAGTGTTCACCTTTTTTTCTTATTTGAATTACTTTAAGAGGCATTTGTTGAAAAGTGAATACTTTGATGCTGAAAAGAGAATATTTTAATTAATTCTACCCACATCAAAATCAATTTTTCACATATATAGGAATTAATATATTTTAAACCTGATATTCTTATCGGTCAGTTTTTAATAACTTACCCCCACATTTGTCATATTTAGTTACCTAGCTTTAGTTTGTTTTCATGTGTAATAAAACAAGCTTATTACTACTACTTCGTCTTAGTCCATTTGAGCACTAAGCAAATTACCATAGACTTAGCAGCTTATAAACAAAAGGAATTTATTTCTCATGGTTCTGGAGATTGAAAAGTCCAAGACCAAGATGCTGGCAGATTCAGTGTCAGGTGAGGGCTCACTTCCTGGTTTATACAGTATTCTCAAAGTATCTTTGGCAGAAGAGGTAAATGAGTTCTCTGGGGTCTCATCTCATTCATTAAGACTGTGTGTATCCTCACAACCTGATCACCTCCGAGAGGTGCTACCTCCAGTACCAACATCTTGGGAAACTGTTTGCAGCATGTAGATTTTAGGAGGAACACAAACATTCAGTCTCTAGTATACTTCTGCTCTTTTCTTTCTTTCTCTTTTTTTCTCTATTTTATTTTCCTTTTTTCCATATCTTCCCTCCCTATCTTCATTTCTCTTTTCCTTCCTCCTCCCTCCTTCCTTCTCCTCTTTACTCCCTCTTCTTTCTCCCCCACTTTCACATGCATCTACGCCTTCATTTCTATCTTCTCCTTCTTCGTTTTTACTACTTCTGATATTTCATCTTCCCATTTTACTCTTTTCTTCCTTCTTTTTCATTCCACTTTGTTCTCTTTTTAGGAAATATAAATGATTCTAAAGATTACTCTAAACAGAACTAACATGTTAATGGTATTGAGTTACCCAATCCATTAATTTATTGAGTATTTCAAATATCCTTTATTATTGCTTCTTTGTCCAAGGAAAAATAGAAGATTTTTTTTAAATTTTAAAATATGGGAGTTTTCTTTTAAGATTTTAAATATTATTGTATTTTTATCAGAGAGTGTGGTTTGTATGATCACAGTGATAGAAGTAACACTCATAACTGTATCTAAGACTCAGTATATAGTCAATGTGCATAAATTTACTGTATATACCTGAAGAAATTCTATGGTAAAGTTCTACAATAGTAAAATCACCTTAGTTTTTTTTTTTTTTTTTTTTTTTTTGGGGGGGGGCCAATAATTCCCTAGACTATATTTTTCATAATTTAAACTATCTTTATGATTTATATATGCCTCTTATAAATGGTATACAAGTACATTTTTAAAAAGCCCAGTGTTATAGCATTTTAAACCTAGAACATTTAACCAAATTACATTTATGATAATTTTGAAATCAGGGTATTTATTTTACCATCTCCATTCTTTTTACTTGTTCCAAACTTTGTCTTTCTCCTTTTTTTCCTTCTTTTAGTTTTATTTTACTTTTAATTTTTTCATGAACACTTGAAAATTGTACACATCTATCTTTTTGCATATTAGACTCACACATATTTAATTCCAAGGTTAGTAACAACATTCACTATCTCCCATAACAGGATACCTGAAAACTGCCTGTTCTATTCAGATGTTTTAATATTGTTGACAAACATTTCACTTCTGTCAGGGTTTGTAACCTTCAAGGTAGTAATGTATTACATACAAGTCTACATCTAGTAACAACATGCTCATTTGTCTCTTGTGCACCTTAAGTCTGGTATTTTTGTCTTCATGAAATACTCCCAATTTATTATGCATGAAAATACTGTTTGCTTTTATTTTTCTGAAAAATATTTTGCCATAATACTTTGAAGTTTTTAATAGGTATATTTACTAAAATAAATGCTCCAGCAGAAAATATAGATATAAACTTTTTTATTTGATAGACACAAATTTCATGTATTGGCCTTGTACATGTTTTGAAGTATGTACACTTTGTGCAATGACTTAACTGAGCTAATTAACATATGTATTAACTCTTATACTTACCAATTTTTTAAGTGAGAATACAAAAAATTTACTATGTTAGTAACAGTCAAAATATAATAGTTATTAACTATAGTCACCGTGTTGAATAACAACACGGTGTTACTCTTGAACTTACTTCACTAGAGTAACTGAAGTTTTTTATCCTTTGTCCAACATTTTCCCAATACTCTGTACCCACCACAAGCCCCTGATAACCACCATTGTACTCTCTCAATTTTTAGCTGTAGTCACCATGCTATGTATTAGATATGAAAATGAAAAAAAAGTGATACTTGTTTTGTTGATTTTCTGTGTCCTCCAGAAAGAATATAAATACCATAATATCAAATTCTCATCCTCGTGGTTTTGTATGCCACACATACAAAACATTTCCTGATACAAACCCATCCTGACACTTATTTGTTCGATGGTGTGAATAAATACATGGATGAATGGATGTTGACCTGCATCCTGGGTGTGGGTATAAATGCTGTTATGTTGGTAGATATGTGGATGCATGTGAAGACATTCTCCAGTTGCTTCTTTTATTTACCTTCAGTAAAATAAAAAGCAAGGTCACTTGTCAGAAGGTCGATGAGGAGAGCACATTTGGTGCTAGAATTTGAGAGAGAAAAATCTGAAAGAAAATATCCTAAGAAGAGCTGAAGAAGAAATGGGAAGCAAAATGAATTGTCATTTCTAAGGCTTACGGTAATTTAATACTAGTATGTGTGAATTTTTGATGACAAATTTTTATAAATTCACTTTAATGAAGAACTTTACCCTGATTTTAATAATTATTTCATTATGACCTACATTTCTCTTAATAAAGTAGTCCAAATAGTGTTTACATAAAGAATTCTTATAGCTAGATCAAGAAATAGGAAATAATCTATCACTGCTTGAGTTTTCCTCATGTGTCTTTGCAATCAGCAGCCTCTAAGCAAGGTCAATACTCTTTTCATTCTATCAGCACGAATTAAATTTGCTTGAACTATAACATTAGGTAAATGACATTCACAGTGTCTACTCCTTGACTCTGACTTCCTTCATTAAACATTTTGATAATAAAGTTCATCTATGTTTTTGCCATACTGACCAAATCAAAATCCCCAATATGTGTTCCCTGAATAAAACCTCTTTCCCCCATTTTTTTTTTTTTTTTTTTTTAAGAATGCACAACTCATTTGTCAAAAACACATCCCATCCTTCTGAATACTATCATTCCTCTGCTGGGCATCCTCACAGTTTGCTGTGTCTTTCAGACATTGACTACATAGCGTCTGCTGCGTCACAGTAACTTCTTTGAAGCTGCTCTGGTAAGTTAGTGTGTCTACTGATACATTGGAGCAGACGTGGAAGAGTTTACAGACAGATACATGAGGAAAATGCCTGCTTCATACTATGCTAACTCAAGATGTAATCTGCTTGTCTTCGCAACCATATTTTGCTATTAAATTTGTAAAAATATCTATGGAAACTCTACTACAACAAATTTCTCCTTGGGGCCTAGACATGGGTCTGTAGGACCCACCTAAGTAATATTTTGCCTCCTTGTCCTTTTCCTCTAATTTCCTAAGCACTCACACAGAACTCTTTCTTCTGTCTTCTGTCAAAAACGAAGTGTCATGAAAATAAAATAAAAGTTTGAGAATCAATTATTCAGTAGTCAGTCATTCATGAGGTGATCAATTATTACTTAAATTATCTGGTTTTTTGTACAGACTCATTAGGATACTTATTACATGTGGAAGAGAAACTTTTAATTTTCATAAAAATACTGTGATAGAATTTTTATTTATTATGATGATATTGAATTTTGTTAAAGCTATCTTGTTCAATGTTCTTCATGGAACAATTAATGCAATAATTTCTCTGAGATATTAATAGTAATAAATATTGTCCCTTGGGAAATTGGAATGCCCTTTCACTAGACAATAAGCATTTTATAATGTAATGTATTTTCTTCTTACCGTACCTTGTAGAAATATTAGAAGAAAGCTTTGCATTGAATTTATCCTAGGTTTCTGGTCTAATATTCTTGTAACAAATACATATCTTCCATTTGTTTTAGCATACTGTTCTTTTGTTTTTTTTTGTTTTCCTGCCGCCCTTGGTAGAGTGCTGTGGCGTCACACAGCTCACAGCAACCTCCAAATCCTTGGCTTAGGCGACTCTCTTGCCTCAGCCTCCCGGGTAGCTTAGCATACATTTTAATGTAATATACCTACAGTACCTGCTTTTCCTTTTTGATAGGTTAATGAAAATTCTATTTGAAAGCATTTGTGATATAAATAAATTCCCTAGATTAGAAATTTTTAAAAAGCCACTTTGAAGCATCAACGCCTCCCTTGTGTCAACATCCATCTATATCAATGTCATTTTCCGCATTTCATCTGTATTTTTGTCTTTATTCACATTGGAAGCCAACCACCTTGATACTATTTTTTCCAGTTTTTCTAGTTACTTTAATTATGAAAAAAATAATGCTTTAAACCATAAATACAAACTTTTCTTCCTCAGAACATCCTCCCTCTTAATTACTGTCAAACATTGTATCATACAACAGAAGCTACTTTCAAAGGTCTCAATCTTCATTTTATTTTATTTATTTTTTCTTTGTGTTTTTTTATTAACTCATAACTGTATACATTAATGCATTTATGGCATTTATGCATTTATCAAACTGGTTAACATAACATTTTCACCTCACTTATTTATTGTGTTAAGACATTTATACTCTACACTGAATAGATTTGACATGTACCCCTGCAATATGCAACATCACATACAGTGACATTTTCTCATGCTTCTCCATTTTAACCTTTTAAAGCGTCTAAGTTTATTGTGCACATTTCTTAATTTGCTTCTTTCCCCTTTTTTCCTCTTTCTCGTTTCTATTTTTAAGTCCCTAATATGCATTTGGACAGCCTTTAGGTGACATATGACCAAGGCACTGGAAGGAAGCAATATTTTACATATATTTTTATTTGATTTCTTTTTATATAATTCAGTTATTTATTTATGTATTTTGAAATGGAGTTTTACTATGTCACTTAGGCTGGAAAACAGTGGCGTGCTCATAACTTACTGTAATCTCCAACTCTTGGACTCAAGCAGTCTTCCTGCCTCAGCCTCCCCTGTAGTTGGGACTACAGGCACACACCACCACACCTTGCTAATTTTCTTTTCTTTTCTTTTCTTTTCTTTCTTTCTTTCTTTTTTTTTTTTTCTTTTTTTTTTTTTAAGAGAAGAAGCCCGACTGTGCTGTGCTATGCAGGCAGGTCTTGAACTCCTGACCTTAAGCAATCTTTCTACCACAGCTTCCCAAAGCCCTAGGATTAGATTCATGAGCCACTACATATGGACTAGTCCACTTTATTTAGGACTCCCTTACTCTGTTAATATGCTACTGATCTTCTAATTATTAAAAATTAAGTTCCTCACATTTGCCTCTTTGATTTACTTCTGTTTTTAAAATTCTGTTTTTTTCTGGCGAATGAGAAACCTCAAATCTTCCTTTTCATTCCATCTCTTCTATTTCTAAAACAAGTCTTTATTGCCTCAAGCTTATTATTTTGATACTCAAGAAATCAAATTTCTGACTTCTAGTTATTAGCCTCTAATTATTTTGATCCAAAGTTGTTTTTTTATTGACTGAATTTTCTTTTCTAACATCAGGTTACATCACAACATTTGCCTAATCTAAACTATTCTATGATTACTAGTTGTCCTATAAAAAATCCAACATCCTATGACTGACTGACATTAAAGATCCTCATAATTTCCTTTCATGAAACCTAGCTACAATATCATCCTGTTAATTCCTATTCATCCATGTCCCTTAGAGCTGAAAGTATTATACCTAATATTTATTGACTATTCACAGTGTAGTAATTGTGGTTATGAGCAGTTAACATGATAAATGTCCCATCATGTTGAAAGTTTATGATTAAACTTTCATAGAATGTTTAAGTTATTCCCTCAAAGCCACACCACTAGTCAATGGTAAAATTTGAATTTGATTTCTGGAATCTTGAAATTTTGTGCCCTTTACCACTAACATAGCTTTATAGGTACTGTTAAGTAGAAGCAAATAGTGTTGCATTATCAAAAGCTGTTGCATTATAAAAAGCACAATACATAATTTCCTATACTTCCTGGAGCACCTTGTTTCATTTGGTATACAAAACACTGCATGTTAAAGACCCTAACTATAGTCTATATTAGCTCTGAAGAAAATTATTGACTGATATTACATTTAAACATATGCCTTTGCTAAGATTGTATGTGTAATGTTTTGGGACACCTGGATAATTCGTAAAATAAAGAAGTTAAAGTTGCTTTAATATACACCCATACACAACACTATTAGACTAATTGAAGTTTTTCAATTTTTACAAACTTGTAACATCTGGAAGTAGTATCTAGTCACTCTTCCACTAGACTTAATAATATTACCATAATGATTTTTATTTTTGTGGAACCGTCCTGCTGTCTCTTAGCACCTAAGTATTCATCCAGGTGCTCCAGTTTCTATTGCTTCCCTCTTCCATAGACTGGAAGTGGAACAGCTGCTGCCGGCTCATGGCATATGGACTTATCTTTTTTATTACAATGTATTTCCATTTGAGTACATTAGAAGCTCTTACAATGAAGTGTTTCTCCTCATAATCCAAGTAACTGGAACATGAAGAGACCTACTAGAGGAGATGCATAATTTGTCAGATGTATTTTCTTAAAAAGTTTTAGAATTCATAAAAGCTTAAAATATATAGAAGCTACTTCTATGTTTTTCTTGATCTGTAGCAAAAAATTAATTACGTATTTATATGGCAAAGCCATATGTTTGATAGTTGAAGTCTGGCATCAAAAGAAGTCCCTTTTGATATCCCTTTGTGGGTATTGAAGAAAGTCCTGCTCTAAAAAAGCTGAGAAAGGAAATCATAAAGAAATAATTTTTCTCCAATTTTGCTTTGTCCAAAACATTTTTAACAATGGAAATACTGCAAAGTTTTTCTTTTTCCTAGGGGATCAATATAGTTTTATAATGATTCTCCTCCAAATTCTTTTTAAATGAAAAATGTAATACATGTTGCTCCATTCTGTCACTTGAATTTATTAAATACTAGTTAATGTGATCTTAGCAATATAGTCTTTTATGGTTCCACACAGTTTTAGCACAAATGAAAAAATGATAACAAAAAATCTACTACTATGTTTTCTTCAAATTAAAGTATTAAGTTAATCCTTTGACATCAGAATAAGAGCAGAGTTTCGTGACAGCAAGCATATCTGTTTATTTACTCATTTATTTAATCTAAAACCTAGAATAAACATGGCATATTTCAATAGCATAAATGCTTGCAGAATAATTTGGACGGGTATTAAGACAACTATTCAGAAAAGTTAGCATTTTATTACAGAATAATAAGCATTTTTTTCTAACATTGATGGCATTTTTCTTGTTCATTAAGTTAAAATAAAAAAGGCATCAATGCATATTTTTATCAATTGATATTTATTATTTATTATTAAGATCTTTAACAATCATTAAGACATTTAAAAATTACTATTTATACATGGGTTATAAATGAGATTAAGAAGAAAATCACCAAATTTTTGGAACAAAACAACAATCAAGACACAAACTACCAGAACCTCTGGGATACTGCAAAGGCAGTCCTAAGAGGGAAATTTATAGCACTGCAAGCCTTCCTCAAGAAAACGGAAAGA
>CAUYPK010009558.1:0-17938 GCA_963574355.1 Loris lydekkerianus
CAATGCAACAAAAAGAAAAATGTGGTCGTGTACATGTATGTATATAGGTATATTGGGTCATGTAATATTTTTATAACTTATCTCTATGTTTAAAATTTATTTTCTAAAATAAAATATTTAGTTAAATAAAAAAAAAAAAAAGAAAGAAAAAAAAAAGAAAAGGATAAAAAGGCAGTGGGGGCTGTTGTCACTCTCAGATGAAGTAGATTTCAGAGCAAGGAATAGTACTATGAATATCTAAAGTCATTTTATCTTGATAAAGGAGTTAAATCAAGAGGACAAAACAGTCTTAAATGCTTATACACCTAAGCATTTGACTTTATATATAAAGTCAAAGTGATAGAACTATGGGCAGAAACAGGCAGAACACTGCTGAAAAAGAAGACTGATGTTGGAGGACTCACATTCCCCAATGGCAGGACTATTAAGCAATTTAAGACTTTGAGGGACTGGCATCAAGAGAGACAAATAGATTAGACAAATAGAAAGTTAAAGAATAGACCCACAAAGAGCCAGATAATGAGGTTTTTTTTTTTTTTTTTTTTTTACAAAGGTAAAGGCAATTCAGAGAGAAAGGACAGCCCAGACAGACCCCAGTCCAGAGTAGACCCTGCCATAGTCTGGGCCTGACACTGGTCCAACCCATACCTTGCTCTCCCCTATCTACCCGGGTTTGCAAGTGCTTTGTGAAATATGACCAGAATTAAAACAGTCAGACAGATTCTCTGATTAACAGAATGAGTTTTTAAATATTAGATCATTATGTTTAAATAAATCTAAAACCTCCTGTTCTTAAATCTATTTCAAGCATCTTCTCAAGAGCTAGCAGCAGTTGAGCTTAATGTAGAGACAAATCATTTAAGACCAAGAATGGATTTCTCTAGCTGGCCTGGGTCAGTTTGTTGTCTTCAACAGAGATCAGCCTGGCTCACAGTGCACAGCTGGTGCTGAGGGTCTGAGGCCAACCAAATGCCCTCACTGAACTCACCTCGTGACATTCCAGGGAGGAAGGCAGGTGCCCCCTGCATGTGGAGCAGGGGCCACAGCAGGACTTCAGGCCCCACAGAGGGGCTGTGGGCTAGGGTCCTGTGCAGCAGGAGGGCAGGGAAGGAGGGTAGCTGTGCCTTTGTTGGGGGATGAGTAAGGAGGCCGACATGTGAAGGGAGGGAGGGCATCGCAGTGGCCCAGGGAGCCAGAAGGAATGGCCCTGAGGTGGCCTGTAGCCCTCAAGGGCCACTGCCTATCCTGGTTGCCATAGACAGCCATAGTCAAGAGGTTTCGATGGAGACAGGAATGTGCCCACAAGGGGTCCAGGGAGAGCTGGGTTTCTGCAGAGGCTGCTGTACCCCATTTTGTTGTGTTCTCAAGCCTCCTCACTCCTTCAACCAGAGTCTGTGACAGGGAACTGCTGGCTCTGCTGTGGCCATTTGCATGGCATGAGCTAATCGCTTCCTGAGTGAGGAACAACATAGTTTTGTTAGAACCCAGTTGGAACCTCTGTCCCCTTACCTCACAGAGGGCACAATGCACAGGTCTGCCCCGGCTGCTGCCCGAGAAACTCCATGTGTCCAGCAGCACCAGCCAGAGTGCACAGGGACAAGGAAGGTGTGGGGGGAATGGTGGGAAAGAAGAACACAGGACGGATAGCTGCACGCAGCCCCTTGAAAGGCTGATGTTGACACATCACTTGCCGCTGAAGGAGGAAGAGGAAACACAGCAGTCTGATCAGGAGCCAACAGACGACATGCCCTCACACCAAACCCACCTAATCCCTGCTTCTGTAAACATTTTACTGCAACACATTTTTTTGTCATCACATCAATGGTTGCTTCCGCCCCATGGTGGCAGACTTGAGTATCTGTGACACATAGCTAAACCTAAAATATTCGTTATGTGACTCTTTGGAAAACAAGAATGCTGACCTCTGGTGTGGTGGGCAAAACAGCGGTTCCCAAAGGGATCCTCGCCCTCACCCCCAGAACCTGTGAATATGTGATCTTGCTTGGGAAAAGGACTTCACAGACATAACCAAGCTGTGTGCTCAGCTAGGGAGGCCATCCTTACATCCCTGGAGTCCATCTAATGCCTGAGAGTAGAGACCCAGGAGAGGGCATGGAGAAAGACTGTCCTTGAGCTGTGAAGGGTGAGGGAGGGAGTCAGAAGAGGGAAGCCAGAAAAGGGGAGAAAGCCGATGCTCTAGGGCCTCTGGAAAGGAACTCAACCAGAGGACACCTCTGTTTTAGCCCAGTGAGACCCATGCCAGACTTCTGACCCATGGGACTCTGAGATAAAGAACTGTTGGTGCTTAAGTCACCATGTCTGTGGTACTCCACTGGGCAGCAGCAGGAAATGTTACAACTCCTGACTGTGGCTCCTGATTAGACAATCATTTATCTACCAAGCTCTGTGGAGCGTCTGTGTTCATAGCAAATACGGTGCCATGACCTGGGGTGCAGGGGAGCCAGGCACAGAGCTGACCACAGGCCCTGGCATCTGTGGCTGGAGTGAGCAGGCTGCTCAGGTCCTGAGCGATGTGGGTAAAGGGCAAGACAGGTGTGGGAACAGCACCTGACCCTGCTCAAACCCTGTCCTCTTTGGGGGATCAATTATTCCCTGTGTTGCCTCAGTCCTTTGCCCATATCACCAAAGAAACATAAATCGTCTCATCATTGATTTTCTCTGTGATCTGTTCACTGAATAGTGAGTCTGAACTTGGTAAGGCACAAACGTAACTTGCTTTTCTATTTTCCCCAAACACTTCTTAAACTCGCACTTTGATGGATTTCCTTTTTTTGTTGCTTGAAGATAATCTAGGCAGATCCCGGAAATTTCGATCTTACTCTAAAAATCCACAACAGTTTTTTTAAAATAACAGCTATAGTGCAGTATAATTGATATGCAGAAACAGGCACAAGTTTAAAGCATAAACCATAATGTTTTCTCATATGTAAATGCACCATCACCTTGTCCAAGACAGAATGAATCCATCATTCCCAGAGCTTCCTCCTTTCATCCGTAAACCAGTTGTCACCAGGAAACCACTGATATTGCTTTTTCTCATAGTAGATTAATTTTTATTTTGTAGAGTTTGATGCAAATGGAATCATACAGAATGTACTAGCTTTTGTTTAACTTCTTACACTCAGGTGAGTGAAAGATTCGGCCTTGCTGTTGTATCAATAAGCTCTTCTCTTTTAATGAATGACTAGACCACACTCTGCTCATCCATTTTCCTGCTGATAGTTATTTTGGTTGTTTCCAATTAGAGGCGATTACAAATATAGCTGCTAGGAACATTTATTTGCATGTAAGTCTTTGAGTGAATATATGATTTCTATTCTTTTGGGGAGATAAATATGCAGGAGTAAAATGGATCGTATCGTATGTAAATGTTTAAATTTTTAAAAGACTGCCAAACTGGTTTAAAAAATTAAACCATTTTTTATATTTCTACCAAAAGTGTATGACAGTTTCATTCCCTACACATCCTTGAAAATATTTGGTATGGTCCATCATTTTAACGTTATCCATTCTATTAATTTCATAACGGTATCTCGTTTTTTGTTGTTGTTGTTTGTTTGTTTGTTTGTTTGAGACAGAGTCTTACATTTTCACCCTCAGTAGAGTGCCCTGGTGTCATAGCTCACAGCAACCTCAAACTCTGAGGCTCTAGCAGTTCTCTTGCTTTAGCCTCTGAAGTAGCTGTGATTACAGACGCCCACCACAACACCTGGACATTTTTAGAGATGGGATCTTGTTCTTGCTTGGGCTGATCTGGAACTCCTGAGCTCAGGCAATCTCAGCCTCCCAGAGTGCTGGGATTACAGGTGTGAGCCACCACGCCCAGCCCTCATTTGAGTTTTAATTAGCATTTTTCTAATGACTAATGATGTTGAATATTGTTTCATGTGTTTCTTTAACTATCCAATTAGGTTACTATCTTCTGGTTAAGTATATGTTCAAATCTTTTTGCCCATTTTTTATTTAGTATTTGTTTTCTTATAATTGAGTTTTGACAGTTCTTTATATATTCTGGATGTAATTCCTTTCTTATACACATATTTATGCTTAGCAATTATCTTCTCCAAACTACACTTTATTTTTTTAACTATATTTTGAAAAACAATTTTTTTTTATTTTTATGAAGTTCCATATATTCACATTTTTACTTGTAGAATTGTGCTTTTGGCATTGTGTCTGAGAGCTCTTTACCTAACCCAAGTAAAGCGAATGTTCACCTGTTTTCCTTAAAAAGTGTTATATGGCTCAGTGCCTGCACCTCAGTGCTTAGAGGACTGGCCACATACACTGAGGCAGGCGGATTCAAACCCAACCCAGGCCTGCTAAACAACAATGACAACTGCAACAAAAAATAGTGGAGCATTGTAGCGGGCGCCTGTAGTCCCAACTACTAGGGAGGCTCAGACAAGAGAATCGCTTAAGCCCAAGAGTTCAAGGTTACTATAAACTGTGACACCACAGCAGCCTACCAAGACAACATAGTGAGACTCTGTCTCAAAAAAAAAAAAAAAGTGTTATGCTTTTGCATTTTTGCACTTGGATATACTCCATTTTAGAGTGGAAATAGAGCTTCACCTGCCTCTAGCCTGTCTGAGCCGAGTGTGTGACACCCCTCACATTTGCCGGGTGAATTCAGTAAGGATGTGAGAATGTACTGGTTAATTCAGGTTCAAGCTCAGTCTCACAGTGATCCTAGGAAAGTTTTCCCATCCACATGCTCCCTGAGGTTGATTCTACACTGTTTGGGATTCAGAAAACAGGTCTGTTGCTTACCCTATAAATCTCTGCCTCCTGATATGTTTGCTTTATCTGATTGTAAATCCTAGTGCTTTTCTAGACCTTACATTATTTCAGTAACTTCACAGATTGGGTTTTGTGTGCTAGAAATCACATCCAAAATATCTTGACTGTGTATGAAAGAAAGTACCAACTCTGGGAAAGGAGTCACCACTCCCAGCTTTGAAAAAACGAGAGCTATTTTCAGTTCTTCACATGTATAGAATGATGCAAAACTACTCTTTCTAAAGATTATTTGATCACTTTGCAGGAATCATCAGCACACATTTGAAATCAGAAGAAATAGCATATTTAGGGATTAGGGTAAATGAGGTAACAAGTGTTAAACAATGTTTGTGGGAGGCCATTGCCTTGGACTAGTCTCCCACACCTGGTCCCAAAAGACCAGAACAAACCTAACAGCTGAGAAATGGGCCAATTTTCAGAACAAATACCAGACCAGTAACATATTAATTTCCAATGTTTTCATCAGACTTCAGTGACCAGAGATGCCCACAGAACATGGACCCTGGCCCGGAGCAATAGAGGTAAAGTTCAAAAGTCTTTCTGTCCATTTATCATCAGCAGGGAGAAACTTCCCCAGCATTGTCCTAGGAAGAGTTTGGTGGCAGGGGCTGCGTGCAGGACGAATGAGCAGGAGGGCAGATGTGGGGCTGCCCCAGCACAGACCATCCATTGCGTGTTTGGCAGGCCTGACTCAAGCTCTCTGCCTTTTCTTGCTGTCCAAAGAACATTTCTGCAGGTGGTCTAACACAATTATTTGGTGGTTGCCGTCATATTCCAGGCCTAATTCATTAACATCTAATGCCTCTCACCCAGATTGAAGTTGCTGACATCTCCAGTGCCTCCTTCTCTGTGAAAAGGAAGGGTCTCACGAAGACAGTATTGAATGGGGCAGAGACACATGTGACTGGCGGAAGCTGATGAGAGGGGTCCCCGGAGAGGTGAGAAAAGCCCTGCCATGAAGTCTGCAGAGTTTGCTGAGGCACCAAATAGCCATTCAGGGTGGTGGCTTTTCCCTAGCATCTCACTCAACAATGGGACCCTGAAAGGTCTTGTCTATCTGTGGTCAGCAAACGGACAAGATGCACTAAGGGGACACCTCCTCTCAAGCTAATCTCTGTTTATCTTACAGACCTCGATGGTTGTTGACAAACTAACAAAATAGAACATGACTGCTATGCTTATCTTCCTCCAAGTCAAACTATGATTATGACATCTTTTCGACAAGCTAGAGAGCCCGCAACAAGAAAAATTGAACGGGATATTAGACTGAAGGTTTTGATCAGTGATTTGATTAACGATTTGGTCGTTGTGAACCCTGTACTGGTTACAGACCTTAGCATAGGAGCACATGTTGGCGTGTGGATGTGCACAAGTGTGTTAGGTGTGTGTTTGTTCCATGTGTCTGCGGGTCTGTTTCAAGCTAATGAATCACATGATGCCTCCCAAGCATTGGGAGCCTGCAAGATCCAGTTAAAGTTGGATTATGATTCTTAGTCCAACATCTAGTGTAGCCATGCAAATTTCACATGAAGTGACGCCAAGGAGAAAATTCATGGCTTATTATCCTGTGCTTAATATTACTGTTACCAATATTAGCTGTAAAAATATATTCGCTTTGAAGCATCTACAATTTGCATTTTGGGAATTGAATGATCCTATAAAGGATTCTCAAGAAAAAAATGGTCTGGAAATAATTTTTTCAGGATTATTTAGATTGTAATTCCTAGGTAAGTACAACACACTCTAGTTTTTCAGCCTAGTTGAATGTAGTGAAATACAATCTATCTAGGCCTTAGTCATATTTGTGTTTCTGTGACAGAATACCACAGATTGGGTAATTTATAAATAGCTGACATTTATTTCTCCTAGTTTTTTAGACTATAAAATCCGAGAACAAGACATGGGCAGATTAAGACCTACTGTCTCTGCTCTGAAGATAGCACCCTCAACCCTGCATCCTCCAGAGGGGAGGACAGCCATATTCTCATAGGAATGGGAGGGCACCCCCTTCCTTCTAGCCTTCCCCCAGCTACAGGCCATTAAGCCTCCCGGAAGGCCCCACCTCCCAACACTGTTGCCTAAGGGATTAAGATGCAATACCTGCAGTTTGTAAGGGACACAATCTTTCAAACCACAGCAATCTAATATTAAGTGTGTTTAAAAAACAGCAAAGAGGGTGTGTTTTACGTACCAAAGATATAGCACTGAGATTGAGAGATTGTTACATGGGATTCCACGGCAGCCCTCATGAGTATTGTGCCACCTGCATGGCATGGGAAAGTCTCCTTGCCAGGACCTGAGCTGTCACTTCCTCTCCATGACCCCATTGTGTCAGATTCCCAGACTGGAATGATGTCTGGCAGAGATTCACTGGAGTTCCCCAGGCTCTCTCCTCCTCGTCCTGGGCACAGAGCTTGGAAGAGAAGGTGACAGTGTGGCTGGTGGAACATGAATAGAAATGCTGTCCATCCGAGCCCACAGACACTTCCCACATGCCTATTTCTTTCCCCATCCCCAGGCAGAGGAATACAAGCACCAAGAGAGGACAGAGATCCCCCACCAGGAGGATGTGTGACAAACCACTGGGCGATAAGTCGCCCATTAAATGCAGCCTTTAAATGAGAAATGGACCTCTATCTGTCAGGCCACAGAGGCCTGGAGCTGTACCTTCAGGGGCCGTTAGCACTGCCTGAGCCAGGCCAGCATTATACTCTGCTCACCAGGATGTGGTTCGAAGAGAGACCACCCCTGACATCTCTCTAGCCCTGTCTTCCCTCTGCAGTTTGGGAACCTCACTAGTCTGGAGATGAGGTGGGTGGAAGGTGGCAACAAGCCTGGTTCTCCCAGAATTCATCTGTTTTAAAATGGTGTCTTGATCCCAGAAACACACAGAATATGATGTCTTTGCTCTTGGTCCCAAAATGACAATTATTCTCAGAGATGAATGGCAGAACTTCAAATCTCAGGACTTGAATAGGGCATCACTGTGGGAGAGAACAGACTCTGCCCAGCCCTTGGGATTCCAGCCACGCACAGGAATCCACACGCATTCCCAGAAGCTAGGGTGGCAGAAGAGCTTGAAGTCACCACAACCTCCTGGTCTTCCAGGGGTGTGGAAATAGAGCTTCACTTGCCTCCAGCCTGTCTCAGCCAAGTGTGTGACCCTCAAGTGGGAAATCTTTTCTCATTTTTTTGCTTTTGTCCTATTTGTGCCTTAACATTTAAAATGTGTTTCTTGGACAAGCCTATGGTTGCTAGGTCTTGCTGTTCACCCATGCTGACAAACCCTGCCTCATCTGGGATAGTTACCCCACTTACTTCTCCCTGCTCTGTGCTCTGGACTCTGGCTTCCCTGACTTAGAAAGTCTCCAGTGCTCAGGGATCTGTGTGGCTCTGTTGGGATCCTCCCTCCTGCACCACTGCAGGAAACCCTTAGGGCATGGGCACTCATAGGGCCCCCTCAGCTGTTCCCCATCTGTCAGGGAATCACTCTCCTTCACTCTCTGATGCCCAGTGTCTTGGAGTGTCTTGTTTCAATGTTCTGTCTGGTGCTTGTTGTGTCAGGCAGGAAAATAAGTTTTGTTCCTGTTACTCCATCACAGTCTAGAGCAGAAGTTCCTCCATGATGGCTTAAAATCTGAATCTCCTCCCCAAACTGGCACAAGTCTACAGACTCAAAGGGGAAGAGGACCTCTCTGCCTTTCAGGCTTCTGTTTCTGTGTTCCCCCGCCTTTTATTTGTTGAATCAGAGAAAAGGAGGAGACTGGGAGCTTTCTTTCTGACCTGGCAGAGGCTGCCATGGTCCTCACTGCCATCCTCGGAGACTAGTCCTCGAAGAAGATTGGCGTGGGTTTCAGCTTTGCCCTACTGGCACAAGGGTCTTCCCTCCCCACCCCTCCTTTCTCCCTTCTTTTAAATATTCTGGGGGTGGGGGGGGGTGCAAGACGTAAGGACCATGCCAAGAGCCACAGGGCCAAATCAGGAGATTATTTCTTTTTTCCATTTATTTGCTTATTTATTTATTTAGTTGAGACAGGGTCTTGCTCTGTCCTCCAGGATGGAACCTGGAATTCCTGGGCTCAAGAAATCCTCCTCCCTCAGCCTCCTGAGTACTTGGTACTATAGTTGTCCACAGCCAGGCCCAGACCATTTTTGTTTTTTAAGTTTTTGTAGAGATGAGGTTTTGCCATGTTTCCCAGGCGGGTCTTAAACTCATGGCCTAAGGTGATACTCCTGCCTCAGCCTCCCAAAGTGCAACAGATTATTAATAAGAATAGGGTGTGTCTGAATTTAGGGTATGTGAGACGTGGATCCTCCTTGGCCTAAGTTTTTGTCTCAGTCCTCAACCCTGGAACAAGGGTGGTGGTTCACCAGGAGGGCTTTTGCCCACCCTCCCTTCTCAAGAGACAGCTGGCGACAGTGGCTTTCATCACTGGGGGGGCCGCTGCTGACCACCACAGCACCCAGCGTGGCTCCCCATGAGTGACAGGTCCGCGTGCCAAGGCTGAGCAGCCCGAGTCCAGGCAGCAGTCCATCCAGCTTTTCCTCACACTAGGTTCTGTTGTCCCCGCTGTCTCACGCTTTTTGTATTCCTGATGCTGGGCACAAGGTGTTATTTATTTAAGGGATATTTACTGAGTTCTAACAAACATCAGAAACTGTGGATCAACTCTTAAATTTTTCTTCCTAAAAATGTAGTCTTCTTTTCAAAAGTAACGTGTGTGCTCTTCAGTTTGGTACTTTTCTCAGTGTTGAGTTCAGAAGACTGCTGCTTGCCCAAGGCCCAGTGAACTGAAAGTGGCGACAGTATGAGCCCTTCTTTACAGATTCCCCTCCTGACCTTGGCAACTGCTGAGTTTCAGGGGGAGTGGTTTAGCTGATACCACACTGATATGGGAGTGGTCTCAGTTTGGGGGTTTCAAAGTTCTTTACTTTCCGCCTCAGAAGTTCAATGTGGACCCAGTAGCACTCAGCACCGTTCTCTGCGTGTCACTGGCCTCCCTCTGTGCACATCAGGGGACATCGGGGGTCCTCTCAGCACTGAAGCAGCCACACCCTCTGGAGAGCAGCTCCACCTGCTGCTGTGGCTGGATCAAAACACCTTGGGTCCTTGTGGGAGCCAAATGGAAGGCTCTTTCTCCCCCATCCTCCTGATTCCACTTGTCCCATCCTTGGCATTCTGGGTCGGGCGTCTCTGAGACAAAGGGATAGTGGCCTGTAGCTGATGCAGACAGAAGAGATTAGGGCACCGCTGATAACTTAACATGGCCTGGAGAATGGAGTTTCATGCTTACCCATGCACAATCTGATTAGAGCCTTTAAACTCCTTTGAATCATATCTCTCCAGTTTCCCAGGCAGAAACCAAACTCGGAGGATTAAGCAAGAATCCAAGATTATCTGCCTATGAGCAACAGTGAGGCACAAACCTGGGTCCCCTCCAAAACCCCTCTGTACAACCAGGTGGCAGCGGCCCCTTCTTGCTCTCCTGCTACAGGTGGTGGGGTCTTTGGCATGGGTTTTCTGGCCGTGCTCTGGGTGAATCAGATCCAGTCATCTCTGTATTTTTAGATGCTGGTAAAAATCAGTTTTGTAAGCCAGCAATTTACTGCAAAAATTCTCAATTTTGTCTGTAACTCTGAACAGCCAGTCTGGTCTTCCCATGAGAAATTAAGAGAAAAGAAGAAGTCTGTGCAGGAGATCAAAAGATATTTCTACAAATAATGTGAAAGCTGAGGCACAAAATGAGTCTTTATTATGATTTTCAGGCATCATCTCCTTGGGTGCGATTCTTGTCATTTTTTCCTCTCCTGCTCTCAGAACTTTAATGAAAGGAATGAGGGGTAGAAAAGGAGTCTGGTGCTGCTAGGCAGGGCTTTGAACCCCAGCATCTCCTGGCTGCCAAAATGATCCAATGATCCAAGGAATCAGATGTTTCCTGCCTCTGTCGAGGCACCTGCAGACAAGAACATCACCTCCACAGCAGTCTACGGACTGGGAGGCTCTGCAGAAGGGACTTGACAGTGGGGGACTAACCTAAGACAGATGCACAAAAGCTGTGGGAAGAAGAGGTTTACCACCCACACCAAGCTGCAAGCACTTTGTTTTCTATAATGTTTAGCACGTTGTGGCTTTCAAGCACACATGAGCAGAAATTACTATTTTCAATGTTTGCTTATATTGTGAATATAGCAATCACTTTTTGCATGTTTATTGTGCATAGCTAGCACCAGGCCACCTGATTTTGGACATGCAAAGATGAATCAACACAGGTGCTGCATTCCTGGAATGTCCAGCCCTGCAAAGGACGTCTGCTGAGTCCTAGGTTACTCGCCTCCCAGTCACGGAGACTGACTCCCCTGGGCAAGCTCCAAGCTCTGCAGGCCTCTCTGCTTCTGTTCAACCCTCACCAATGAGGTGAGGAAACAAGCTGTGGGAAGTGGCTTTCAGGGCACCAATTATTGCCCATGAGCAACAGACCACTGGCTTGATCCACCTCCGGCCTGGGGGAGGGATAGGAGGGTCTGACCCAGGTGGGCTGAAACTGCTGTGGATAACCCCAAAGTGGGACTTGGGACTCTGTGCCCCAAATGTGATCTTACCTCAGAAAGTCAGACTGGGTTCAATCTTTGATTTATCTTCAAAATATCTGGTTGGTGGAAGCAGGAGTGCTAGTGATGAACTTTAAAAAGTTTGTGGTGGGAAGGTCTTTAGCTCCCCAGGCTCCAAATTTGGGAGGTGTCCTTATAGGGAATGACTAATTAACTCTAATGTAAAGCAGAAACTGTCAACTCTCATAGAACAGATACTCCTCATTTTTCTTGAGAATTTGGCTGATGAGATTATTCATGCTGAAACAATTCCACACTGGTCATGACCTCTAGGTAGAGCCTTGAAGTATGGATGGGAATTGAACATGCCCTAATTGACAGTGAGGAAACCCTTTCCAAGTTAGGAAAAGAATCTAAGTAGAGACATTCATGTTGGGAAATGAAAGCCATTAAAAAAAAAAACAGCTAATGCTAAGTTTGGTTGGAATTTAGACCTCATACAAAGGGATTACATGGGAATTAGACTTTTTTGAAACTAGATTGGTGTCAGATTATGGGAAACCTTAAATTCCAGGTAAGAAAATAGGTGTTACCCTTTAGTCAAAGAGAATTAATGCAAACAGAGCACTGGTAACAACAGAAGTATGTTTTTAAAAGTTAATTTTTTTGATGGTGCACTTGCATTAGAATATTCAATGAAAGCCCAGTAAGTAGCTGTTAAATTGATTAAATTATGCAACCATGTGTGTGTGTGTGTGTGTGTTAAAACAAACAAAAACCACCTGCACAACAGATACCATCTTTGAGTTAAATACAATTCCAGTGTCAATTCTGGCTGACACCTGGCTTCTTCCCTGTGAAGCTGGGACCACTGGATGCCCCATGTCAGACCCACCCTGCCCTGGGTACCAGTTCTCTTATTAAAGAGGACCCTAAACTGTTAACTTTCTGTTGTAAAAATTAATGTTGAGGGCAGTGCCTGTGGCTCAGTGAGTAGGGCGCCGGCCCCATATGCCAGAGGTGGTGGGTTCAAATCCAACCCGGGCTAAAAACCGCAAAAAAAAAAAAAAAAAAAAAAAAATTAATGTTGAGTCATCTTGGTTCTAGCCTTGCAATTCAGTACTGATGAATGTACCAAAACAAGATAAAGTCAACATAAGAAAGGAGTAATATTTGTTATAAATACAGATGCAAAAGGTCTTCAACAAAATATTAGCCAATTATGTGCAGCAATGTATAAAAAAAAAATCTACTTGGAGACATCAGAAAGCTGCTGAGGTAGGTGGAATTGAGGTCCCAAAATTCTGGAGAAAAAACATTTATTGAAATAAATGAACATTATACACCCTATTTCACCCCTTGGAACATGTGCACAGAAAAAATCTGAGTAGAGGGTAGAAGATCACTTCTAGAAAGCAGGAAGCTGCCATATCTTTTGGTAGCTGTGTGGGATTATGGAGCTAAAACTTTATTATGATTATTTTTTTTTTTTTTGAGACAGAGTCTCACTGTCACCCTCAGTAGAGCGTCATGGCATCACAGCTCACAGCAACCTCTAACTCTTGGGCTTAAGAGATTCTCTTGCCTCAGACTCCCAAGTAGCTGGGACTATGGGCACCCGCCCCACACCCGGCTATTGTTTTGTTGTAGTTGTCATTGTTGTTTGCCAGGCCCAGGCTGGATTCATATCCGCCAGTTCTCATGTATGTGGCTGCCATCGTAGCAACTGAGCTACAGGCGCCTAGCTGGAGCTAACAACTTTATAGTTCGGGTTTCCCTGGGCAGCCAGAATATGAGTAGCAAACGTCCCATAGGGAAGGACATTTCAGAGAAATAAGCTCTAAAATTTTCTTAAAAAGGATTTATTAATTCTTCAGCTTCATGGGATGAGGGGCCAAAATAAAGAGGGAAAACAAAGGAAGAATCAGATTAAAATCTGAGTGGAGCTTCCAATAGTCTCATGGTGGTAAGAAGAGAAAAAAATGGACTTTAGGATTCTCTATGGAGAAGGGCCCTAGGAAACACCCAGGCTAGCTGGAGATCTCTTGAAGGCTTTGCTTGAGAACTGAGAATATAATGAATGTAGACCAAAGACCAAAATATCTGATACATGGCCTGAGGTCAGGTCATTTCTGTTTAATTTGAAGAAGTATGTCCTACACCAACTATTTGCAAAAGATAGGTTGAATCCTTCTTTGGAAAGATATTCAGAGCTTCCATAATCCTCCATGAAGAATTTCTGTCATTTAATCTGGCATTTAATATGCAAGCCAGAAATATGACAAGGTAACAAAACAGGCAATAGAGACAGGCCCACAGTGAGATAGTTATCCCAGTTATGATCTTTAAACTATTTTTTTTTTTTTTTTTACTGTTGGAGATTCATTGAGGGTACAAGATGCCAGGTTACACTGATTGCATTTGTTAGGTAAAGTCCCTCTTATAAGTGCGTCTTACCCCCCAAAAGGTGTGTCACACATGGGGACCCTGTCCCTGTGCTCCTTCCCTCTCTCTGCTTTCCCCTTCCCCCAGCCCCCACCCCCACCATGTGCTAGGTTGTTAATTGTCCTCATATCAAAATTGAGTACATAGAATTAATGCTTCTCCATTCTTGTGATGCTCTATTAAGAATAATGTGTTGCACTTCCATCCACGTTAATACAAAGGCTATAAAGTCTCCATTTTTAAAAAATGGCTGAATAGTATTCCATGGTGTATATATGCCACAGCTTGTTAATCCATTCCTGGGGTGGTGGGCATTTAGGCTGTTTCCACATTCTGGCAATTGTAAATTGAGCTGGAATAAACAGTCTAGTAGAAGTATCCTTATGATAAAAGGATTTTTTTTCCTTCTGGGTAGATGCTCAGTGATTGGATTGCAGGATCAAATGGGAGGTCTAGCTTGAGTGCTTTGAGGTTTCTCCATACTTCCTTACAAAAAAGTTTTACTAGTTTGCAGTCCACCAGCAGTGTAAAAGTGTTCCTTTCTCTCCACATACATGCCAGCATCTGCAGTTTTGAGATTTTGTGATGTGGGCCATTCTACTGGGGTTAGACGGTATCTCAGGGTGGTTTTGATTTGCATTTCTCAAATAATTACAGACAATGCACATTTTTTCATGTTTGCTAGCCATTCATCTGTCTTCTTTAGAGAAGGTTCTATTCATCTCTCTTGCCCATTGATATATAGGATTATTAGCGTTTTTCTTGTGGATTAATTTGAGTTCTCTATAGATCCTACTTATCAAGCTTTTGTCTGATTCAAAATATGCAAATATCCTTTCCCAATGTGTATGTTGTCTATTTGCTTTGGTTGTTGTCTCCTTAGCTGTACAGAAGCTTTTCAGTTTAATTAAATCCCATTTGTTTATTTTTGTTGTTGTTGCAATTGCCATGGAAGTCTTCTTCCTAAAGTCTTTCCCCAGGCTGATATCTTCCAGTGTTTTTCCTGTACTTTCTTTGAGGATTTTTATCATTTCATGCCTTAAATTTAAGTCTTTTATCCATCTTGAATCAATTTTTGTGAGTGGAGAAAGTTATGGGTCCAGTTTCAGTCTTCTACATGTAAATATGCAGTTCTCCCAGCATCGTTTATTGAATAGGGATTCATTCCCCCAGTGTAAGTTCTTGTTTGGTTTATCAAAGACTAGGTGGCTGTAAGATGATAGTTTCATTTCCTGGTTTTCTATTTAATTCCAAATGTCTATGTCTCTATTTTTGTGCCAGTACCATGCTGTTTTGACAACTATGGACTTGTAGTACAGCCTAAGTCTGGTGGGTTGATGCCCCCGGCTTTGTTTTTATTACTAAGAACTGCCTTAGCTATATGGGTTTTTTTCTGGTTCCATACAAAATGAAGAATTATTTTTTCCAAGTCTTGAAAGTACGATACTGGTACTTTAATAGGGATGGCATTGAATTGGTAGATTACTTTGAGAAGTATAGACATTTTAGCAATGTTGATTCTTCCCAGCCATGAGCATGATGTGTTCTTCCATTTGTTAATATCCTCTGCAATTTCTTTTCTTAGGGTTTCATAATTTTCTTTATAGAGGTCCTTCAGCTCCTTTGTTAGGTATATTCCTAGGTATTTTATTTTCTTTGAAGCTATGGTGAAAGAAATTGAATCCTTAATTAACCTCTCATCTTGGCTGTTGGCGTATACAAAGGCTACTGACTTGTGGACATTGGTTTTATATCCTGAGACAATACTGTATTTTTTGATGACTTCCAGGAGTCTTGTGGTTGAGTCTTTGGGGTTCTCTAAGTATAAGATCATGTCGTCAGCAAAGAGGCAGAGTTTGACCTCCTCTGCTCCCATTTGGATGCCCTTTATTTCCTTGTCTTGCCTAATTGTATTGGCTAGAGCTTCCAGCACTATGTTGAATAACAATGGTGACAGAGGACAACCTTGTCTGGTTCCAGTTCTAAGTGGAAAAGCTTTCAGTTTTACTCCATTCAGGAAAATATTAGTGTGGGTTTGTCATAGATAGCTTTGATCAGTTTCAGAAATGTGTCACCTATGCCTAATTGTTCTAATTAGAAAAGGATGTGGATTGTATCAAATGCTTTTTCTGCATCTATGGAGAGGATCATGTGGGCTTTGTTTATGCTTCTGTTGATAGGGTGAATAATGTTTATGGAATTGTGTATGTTAAGCCAGCCTTGCATCCCTGGGATGAAACCAACTTGACTATAATGTATGACTTTTTTGATGTTAATCTGTAATCTATTGGCTAGGATTTTGTTGAGAATGCTTTGCATCTATATTCATGGGTGAAATTGGTCTAAAGTTCTCCTTTTTAGTTGGGTCTTTTCCTGGTTTTGGTATCAGGGTGATGTTTGCTTCATAGACCATGTTGGGGAAGATTCCTTCCTCCTCATTTTTTTGTAATAATTTCTGCAGTAAGGGAATAATCTGGTCTTAGAAGGTTTGATAGAATTCTGGTGTGAAGCCACCTGAACCAGGGCATATTTTTGTTGGAATATTTTTTGTTTCTTTGATCTCAGTGCTTGAAATTGGTCTGTTCAGGAGATCTATTTCTTTCTGGCTACATCTAGGGAGAGGGTGTGATTCCAAATATTGATCCATTTCCTTTTCATTATCAAATTTCTGGGCATAGAGTTTCTGGTAGTATTCAGAGATGATCTCTTGTATCTCTGTGGCATCAGTTGTTATTTCCCCTTTATCATTGCTCATTGAGGTTACTAGAGATTTTACCTTTCTATTTCTGGTTAGTCTGGCCAAAGGTTTATCTATCTTATTTATTTAAAACAAACAAACAAAAAAAAAAAAACTCCTTGTTTCATTAATTTTCGGAATGATTCTTTTGTTTTTAGTTTCATTAATCTCTGATTTAATTTTGGATATTTCTTTATTCTACTGGGTTTAGGCTTAGATTATTCTTCTTTTTCTAATTCCATATGATGGCTTGTAAGTTTGTTGATGTGCTCTCTTTTTTGTTTTTCAGATGTAGGCATCTAAAGCAATAAATTTTCCTCTTAGGACTGTTTTTGCAGTATCCCACAGGTTTTGGTAGCTTGTGTCTTCATTGTTTTTATGCTCAAGAAAGTTGATGATTCTTCTCTTATTTCTTCCTGGACTCAACTGTCATTTAGCATTAAGGTTGTTTAATTTCCATGCCTTTGTGTGGAGTTGAACATTTTTGTTGGAGTTGAGTTCCACCTTTAATGCCTTGTGGTATGAGAAGATACAAGGTAAATTTTCAATTTTTTTGATTCTGTTGAGGTTTTTTTTGTGTCTTAGGATATGATCAATTTTGGAGAATGTTCCATGGGCTGACAAGAAGAATGTATATTCATATCTTTGGGATGGAGTGTTTTATATACCTCTATCAAGCACAGTTGTTTTAGGGTCTCATTTAAGTCCCTCCTATCTGTTTAATTTCTATTTACAGCAGTGGTTCTCAACCTATAGGTTGCAACTTCTTTGGATTCTATTAAAGTTTGTGTCATTAGGAAGGTTGAGAACCACTGGTTTAGAGGATCTGGCCAGCTCCTTAAGAGGAATGTTAAAGTCCCCTATTATGGTGTTATAGGGTATACTGCTCCGACTAATTAAGGTCTGTTTCAAGAATCTGAGAGCATTTAATTTGGGTGTATAAATATTTAGAATGGAAACATCTTTCTTGTTGTATTTTTCCCTTGACCAACATGATATGACCATCTTTGCCTTTTTTGACTTTAGTTCCTTTAAATCTACTTGTATCTGAAAATAAGATTGCAACTCCTCTTTTCTTTCTTTCTTTCTTTCTTTTTTTTATTAAATCATAGCTGTGTACATACACTAGCTTCATAAACCGTTTGACACATTTTCATCACACTGGTTGACATAGCCTTCCTGGCATTTTTTTAGTCATTGTGCTAAGACATTTACATTCTACATTTACTAAGTTTCACATGTACCCTTGTAAGATGCACCACAGGTGTAATTCCACCTATGCCCCTCCCTTCGTTTGCCTGAAAAATTATCTTCCAACCCTTAACTCTGAGTTTTAAGTTGTCTTTTGAGGCTAGGTGTGTTTCCTGCAGACAGCAGATGGAT
>CAUYPK010009559.1:0-32902 GCA_963574355.1 Loris lydekkerianus
GAAAGAAAGAAAGAAAATGTGTCTATATTTAATGACCTGAACTGAAAGTTGATATGGCCAAAGGGGGCGTGGCCTTAAAAAAAATCCATCTTCATAACTGTACAGTAAAACTGTAGACTACCCTCATCCTTGGCATTTTCACTGTTCTGTACAAGGCTGCTTGTTTTTTTATTGCCAAAGTCTAATAAAGAGGGGAGAC
Organism: Loris lydekkerianus; assembly: GCA_963574355.1. Classification (NCBI taxonomy): domain Eukaryota; kingdom Metazoa; phylum Chordata; class Mammalia; order Primates; family Lorisidae; genus Loris; species Loris lydekkerianus. Next base: position 200 of record CAUYPK010009559.1, read on the forward strand.
TGTCAAAACAAACAAACAAACAAACAAAAACATACATTAGGGATCTGGGTAATCTACAGCTTCTGTTCAGGAGAAGCTGGGTGGGTGTCTGAGTTATCCATTTCCAATGAACATCCAGTGATGTCCACGCTGCTGGTCCTCAGCCTGCACTCTGAGTAGCAGGGAACTCTCTCCCAGCCCTGACGCCCCCACCTCCATGAGGAGCTCTCTGGAATCTGTGTGGGTCAGGACTCCCAAAGCTTCCTGGGCCAGAAGCAAAATACTTTTCAGAAACCAGCTATGTAGGCAGTGCTGCCATTGGCAGGCCAGAAATCACTTTGTCTCTAAGAGGCACCCATGGGGCTCAAGTGCTGGGTGCTGGGGACAAAACAGTGATGGAGAGGGCAGGGCTCTGCAGAGAAGAGGGGGTGACAAGGGTGTCCTACCTACTCCTCCCTTGACTCAGTGGCCTCAAGTCCTAGACACTGAACAGGGAGGGAAACTGAGGCTTTAGAAAAACAGCACAGCCCCCAGCCAGCACAGAGTTACTGCCAGCTGCCCTGCTAGACATCTGGGCTGACCCTCAGCAGGACACATACCTCCTCTTCAAGGCAAAGTGACCTTGAGCCAGGTGGACAGGAAGGGTCAGGTTTTGGCCTAGCCAGTTCCCTCCTGCTGGGCCCACCTGAGCTGGATGTCCCCAAGGGATGAGCAAAGAGCACAGGGCTTCTTTGGACTTAGCACATGTGACTGAGATCACCATTTCACAGGCAGGCTCCCCTGCGTCCACCAATGGGACACATCTCGCTAAAACCAGAACAAAATGTGATTGTTTCCCTTGAACGGCGACAATGCCATCCTGGGCTCAGGCAGGTTCTCTAGCAGCTCTGCTTGGCCTCCCCACTGCTGGTGAACCTGGAATCTCCATCAGACTGAAAGCTGGCTGGCTCAGACCCCAAGCAATTAGGAGTGCCAGGCCTCTCTAATTAGCCAGCCAGCCCCTCTCCCTCCCTGCAACAGCCCTCAGATAACAAGGGCAGGCAGCCGGCCCAATTACAGAGGGGACACAGTGCTGAGAACTAGCACCACGGGTTCCACACACACGCTCATTAGCTGTGACTGCTGAATGCTGCCAGGGCTCTTGCTGGGGACACCTTTGTGAGCCCAGGAGCACCTGAGGCTCTGGTGTGGGCACTTCCCCAGCAGGGACTTCCCCAGCCTCCCTGCTCCACAGCCCAAGCCCACACACCTCCCAACCCTCACTTGAGGTAAGGAGGTAGGAGGCAGAGATGGAAATAAATAGGGGGCTGCCTAGAAACTGGGAAGCCCAGAGTGGAGGGTTCCTGACACCCTAGGGGACCCACAACTGTGCTAGAACTCTTTGAGCCCCCCGAGAGAGGTCTCCTTAACCCCAACTATAATTAATCACTCATAATCTTTTAGTACCCACACCCCATCTGAATGTTTCCTTACCCTGTATCCCAAGTGCCTGGCCTGGTATACAATAAACGTTTCTTGGAGGCTGATACCACGCCTCCTGGACATCAGAGAGGCTATGGCTTTGCAGGGGCTACGTCTAGGCTTCCCTGAATCTCCAGGCCCGGCAGAGGGGCCTCCCGTGTCAGAGCCTGTGATCAGGCTCTGTGATCATCTCCTGGGGGGTTTGGAGCCCTAGAGACCTGCCTATTTACTGTTCAAATGTGGCTTGTCCCTCAAGCTTAGCTTCCCAAAGATCTTCCCAGGATTTCACCACTGGAGGCAGCTGAAACATGTCCTGCCCCCTCTGTCTTAGGCTGTTCCTAAGTCCGTCTGCTGTCACAGAATGCTGTGGCAGTCTTTTCCTCACACACACTTCCTTCCAGCAATCCTCACAGCCAGGTGCCTGCCCAGCCCATGTCCCGCCCTGTGCCTCAGCCTCTGCTGTCCTCCCTTCCCCAGAGGTCCTTTGCTCTGCTGTCAGCCTCCTAGAAGCCACCCAGTCTACAGAGGCCAGCTCCTCCAGTCCTGGGGACCCTAGTCCCAGCCACGGTGGGTATCATGTTAGAGAATACCCACGGGAAACTCCACTCTGCACACCTCTCTTTTTGAATTCCCTTACCGAGGATTTGTACACAACAGGCTGAGTAAGTGACTGAGCCACATTCACACAAACAACTTGCAGGGAAGCTCAGGGGGTTTTCTGTTGGCTCAGGACATCCAATGCTGAAGAGCTACAAAGGTTTCCGGAGGCTTTTATATAAATTACTGAAAACAATGACACTACCTGTGGGAGCTTGAATTTTAAGAAAACATGAATTCTGGGTGGCACCTGTGGCTCAAAGGAGTAGGGCGCCGGCCCCATATGCCGGAGGTGGTGGGTTCAAACCCATCCCCAGCCAAAAAAAAAAAAAAGAGAGAAGAAAACATGAATTCTAATAAGGAGAATGTGAGCTTCTAGGGACCAAGTGGTATCCCCTCAACATTCCTGTGCTGAAGCCCTGACCTCTGCATGACTGTCTCTGGAGAGAGGGTCTTTAGGAGGTAACTAAGGTGACATGAGATTACAAATGGAGGTCCTGATCCAACAGGATTAATGTCTTTATAAGAGGAAGGAGAGAGACCACATGAGGACACACAGAGAAGACGGCTGTCTGTGAGCCAGGAAAGGGCCCTCTCCAGACACTGAATCAGCACTTTGATCTCAGACTTCTCAGCCTTCAGAACTATGAAAAATAAATGTTCTTTAAGGCATCCAGTCTGCAGCAGTCTGCTATGGCAGCCTGAGGTGACTAAGACATGGCACAACCTGTGAGCTCCCGAGACGCACAGGCTATCATCCTCTGTAACGTGTGTGTAGTCTAAACAGGGAGGCCCCAAAGTGGACTTGTAACAGCAATGACAGGTGCCCTTTATTGAGTGTCTGCAGTGGGCTGGGTGCTCTGTAAGGGCTCTCAGACCCCCTCACACATACCCAACCCTCCACGAGAGCAAAGACTTTATCTACTTTGTTCACAACATCACCAGCACCTAGAACAGGGCCTGCATATTTAAGGAATGAAGAATTATGAATGAATAAATGAATGTTACAATTTCCCCTAAGACAAATGAAGAAAATCCTCCAAATGCCCAATTACTTGGCTGTGGCCCCAGCTAATACCCTCTCTTCCCACCTTTATCCTGAAATAAGTCTTTTCAGAAGCTCAGAGGACTGCTCTGCCTCACCACGCAAGCCAAGGCCACATCCTTAGCCTGCTGCAATAAAAGAACCACATTCACACCTGTAATGCTAGCGCTCCGGGAGGCTGAGGTAGGAGAATCGCTAGAGCTCAGGAGTTTGAGACCAGCCTGAGCAAGAGCAAGGCCCAGTTTTTACTAAAAATAGAAAAATTAGCCAGGTGTTGTGGCAAATACCTATAGTCCCAACTACTCAGGAGGTGGAGGAAAGAAGATCCCTTGAACCCAGAAGTTTGAGGTTGCTGTGAGGTAGGCTGATGCCATAGCACTCTATCTAGGGTGACAGAGTGAGATTCTGTCTTAAAATAAAAAACAAAAGAAACAACAAGAATCATTTTCAACAGAAATGTCTCCCAAGCTAGCCAAGTGCGTCAGGGCACCCTGGGTTGAGGGGCACTGAGAGTATCTGGAAGAACACGGCCCTGCACCCCTACATCCAGCTGAGGTCCTCCCTGGGACTGCCACTTAGCCTAGGAAATGGCTCTCCCAGGAGCAGATGCATTCATCCCTCAGCAGCTAGGGTGGTAGCAGCCTGCCTCTGAGGCACAGACCCAGACTTTACCAGGGGGAGAAGATGAAGCTCTGCCCCTCTTCATGGCCCCAGAAATCTGAAATGGTTACAGCAATTGTGGAGTTGAGAGACAGGAGGAGATAACAGGCTGCTGGGCCCCATTCAACCAGGCAGAAATCACAAAACATAACCCCTCCTACCCAAGTCCTGGGAGGAGGCAGACATTCCCGTGTCCCTGTGGATACTACCTTTGGTGGTCTCTGGTTCAGGGCCCATGGAGGGTTGGAGGAGGAGCCAGCACAACTGATACCCCGTCACCACTCCACAGTTCTCGGAACAATTAATCTACATTGCTCAGCCCATTTCACCACATATGATAGAGCAGGGGGGAATGACCAATAACTGAAATCCTGGCTCTCCCACTTATTAACTGGGTTAGTAACCTCTTCACACCTTGTTCTTCTCATCCAGCTTTGAATGCCACTGAAAACGCCCTTCTCAAGGCTGCTAAGGCCTCGATGTCCCACGTCCACATTTACTTCCGTGACTTTTCCATCTTTTATAGTCCTCTCAACCCAAACCCATCATCTTCTACCTTCTTCTTCCCAGAATTTATTACTTTCTGAAGGGATCTTATTTATTTGATCCTTACTTGTTTTTTAGTTCCCTCACCCATCATCTCAAGAGAGAAGCTGCCTTCTCAGTCATCTTAACTATTATAACTCCAGGCTTAAAACAGTGAGGGAACATGGAAGTTACTTGAGGATAGGTTCCAACAAAACTAGGATGAAAACAAAAAAGAGGAAGACATGGTATATATACTGAGAATAGCATCTCTAACCTAGGAGGCAACAGCAGCAACTAGTCTAGGCTGGAGCAGGAATATGAATCTAGAAGGGTGTCTGTGGTGGGTAGGTGGGGGAGTAGTCTGCATGTGATAAAGAGTAAAACTGAGATGCTAAATAATCTTGAGGATTAGAAGATACATTATGATTTGGGCAATAAGAAAAAGAAAGGCAATTAGAAACTCCAGGAAAAACCAAAAGTTATACTTAATAAGTCTTAGACTCACTATAAAACAATACGTGGCACAATTTAGTATGAGAAATGGAGGAAATCTATTTGATCTTGCTGCAAAGATCATTCAGCTTTGAGTGACCGGGGATCAAGAGAGCAGACCAGCAGAACAGGAAGTGTGAGATCCTAGTATACTCCTTGGCTCTGACGAAAACAATACTTATCTAATAACATTTATTAAGTGCCCATGTAGCCACCAAGGTTTTAAGAGTTTTGCATTTACTGTTTAATCCTCAAAGCTCTCTGACGTACATGTTATCATTATCTCCGTTTTACAGATGAGGAAGATGAGGCTTGAGATATGAAACTAGTTTTCTGAGATTATACAACTAGTGGAAAAGCTAGATTCACATGCGAGCTGTGAGACCCAGCGGTCCACCCCTAGCACTAGCCCTAGAAGCTAGGTTGCCTGATTGTCAGGCTCTAGTCCTTGCCAAGAAGCAGAAGATCCCGTGGGTGTGCAGTATTATGTAGGCACACATGCACACACACACACAGTCTCCTGGCAGCCAAGATGCAAAGCCACAGAGCAGCAGAGCTGTCCAGGCTGGGTAGCCAGGATGGCAGGGTCTTACCTTCCTGCAGTCTTTGCAGAACACCGACGAGCTTCCCAGGAAGCCCAGCACCTCCCCACAGAGCAGGCACTGGGAGAGGCCATTCCCCATCACGTTCCGCCTCATGGTCTCCAGCCGCTCCACAAGCCGCCTGCAGCACACGAGGTGGAGTCAGAGGAAATGTGCTTCCTGTCTTCAACCCAACCACTGTCTGTGGACAGCTGCCATGGGTCCCTAACACTCTGCCATGCCACATGCTCCTCAAGTGGGGTACTATTCCCTGCTCCACCCTCTCCCCTGGCTGGCCCCTAATTGTTCGTGCACTCGCCAGCTATGAACTGAGCACCTATGAACCAGACACCAGCGATATTGCAGCAAACAGGCCAGGGACAGACATGGTCCTGGGCTTGTAGGATAAGGGGAAAACCGATAAGCAAGTGAACAGGCAAGCTGATTCCAGACAGAAGCAGCACTAAGGGATGAAAACAGTGGGGGCAGAGGGGAAGAGAGATAGAGGGGGCTGGGGCACGTTCAGTGATGACCAGGAAAACACAGGAGGTGAAAGCTGAGGATGACAAGGACCAAACTAGGGAAGAGCCAGGGAGCGGCCCAGGCCAATGGCACAGCAGGTGCCAGGCTTGGGGCTGTGAAGGGCTTGGCATAGCAGCCAGGAGGCCAGTGAGGCGGCTGCCTTGAGAGCTGTGGGGAGACTAGAGTAACACAAGGCTAGAGGGGCAGGCAAGGGCCAGCACGGGTGGGTTTTGTAGGTCACAAAATGGAGTTCAGATTTTTTTTTCTAAGATCAGTGTGAAACCACTCTAGAGTTTTAAAGAGGGGAGTGATTTGATCCCTCTGGCTTCTGTGGGAAGCTATGAGAACAGGGAGGAGGGAGGAAGCTGGGAGAGGCTATATGCAGGAGGAGGTCCAGGGAAGGAGGGTAGAGAGGGAGTCAGGCTGTATTTCAGAGGCAGCCTTGATGGATCCAAGGCTGGGGAAGGAGTGAGAAAGAGATCCAGGGTGATGCTGACGCTTTTGGTTGGAACAACGTGGCAGGCGGAGAAGCGGGAAGAGGAGAGAAAAAAAGCTCCCCTTGGAAACCTTGAGATGTACCGAAAAGCTTTCACTGCTCCCCACTGAGCTGGGTTAGGTGCCGCTCCTGGGGGCCTCCACGGCCACTCCTCACATTGTAACCTGGCTACACAACAACCTCTGTGAAATTGTTCGGTTTTGTTGGCCACTGAATTTCTAGTTACCAATGGACACTTGGTGAAAATTCTTGAATGAAGGAAGGACAAAGCACAGGCACCCAGTCTCTTCTAATCCCTCAAAATCCCCAGGAGGAGCTACTATTTTCCCCGTATTAAAGATGGGAAGACTGAAGCTCACAGATGTGAAGTGCCTTGTCAGGGTCACAGAGCTCCCAAGTGGGGGGGCCAGGGTCCCCACATCACAGACCCACACTTCTCCCTGAGATGAGGTGCTGCCGGGGCCAAAGGCAGCAGACTGGGCACCAAGGCTGTCTCTACCCACACACCCACCAGCAAGAGCTGGCTTCCATTAAGGGTCATTGTCCCTTACCAAACCCAGCTTCAGGGATGGCATGATTCCCTGTCCTTGGGGACCTCCTGTCAGTACGAACCTGTGTCTCTATACTTCTTATAAACACGCAGGACATACCTCCTCTGAACAATTAACTCCATGTACTTCCAGGTCATTCTGCCCCCCACTAGCCCTCACAATCTGGGCCAGACAGTGGAAGGATTCCCTGAGGCAGCACTGGGAAGGCAAAGACAGCAACCCCGATGCTGAGGGGCCTACAGATGCTTCCTTGGCATAGGGGAGCCTGCCACGGAGCACCCCCACCGCTCCCTGCACCACCCCCTCCCCCTGGAGAGCCTGGCAGGGCTGCTGGGGCATAGGTTTGTGAGGGGGCAGAGCCCCAGCGGGGTAGATGGGAAAAAAAACAAGATAAAACTAGTCTGATAAGTGTATAAACCCTTTTGGTACTAAAATGATAGTGCTATGTCCACATTATTGAGGCATATACAGCAAACTGTTAGAATAGCAGTAATCTCTGTAGTAGCACTTTTACTTTCTAAAGCTATGTTTCTACAATGTCCGATTTTTTAAAAGGATCATTATAATTAATAGGAAAAGATAAACAGAGAAAGGACAAGAAAATCAGAATCACATTGGTTCCTGCAATGCACTTTTCTGTGTTGTTGAGATTCTCTAGGATATGTGAATGACTTTTGTAATTAAAAAAAGACAACAATCATGCTGGGAGACTGAGTGGTGGTCAGCAAGGTGGAGGGCGCCTCCTGCTGGAGCCTCTGATGGGCAGGCCTCAGTTCAGCCTCTGCTAAGGGACCTGTGTGCTCACACAAGCCTCCCCTGACCCCGGGCCTGGGGCCCACTCCTCAGTTGCCAGCCTCATCCTATGGAAAGGGATGCTGAAGGTCTAGGTTTTGGGCCTACATACTGGGACGTTCTGACAGAGCAGCTGGGGAAAGCTTGAGTCAGTGACCTCCTGACCCATTCCCTGAAGTGAGACGCATCAAACGCCCTCCCTGCTGTCCCCCTGAGCTCGCCCTCACCCGATTCTCTGCTGCTCCAAGACATCGAGCCGCTCCGCCCTCTGGATGACCTGCAGGATGGCGTCCACCTCCGCCGGGCTGAGGCACTGGCTCCTCCTCTGCTTCTCAGTCTGGTAGGTGTGCACAGACCAGCCCGTCTGCAACCTCGAGAGAGGAGACACAGACGGGGTTCAGGCCACCCCAGCACAAAACCCTGCACCATGTCTACCAAGTCCCCTGAGAGCAGTCTAAATAGCACAGGTGCTGTGAGCCAGGGGAAAGGGCAACAAAGACACAGGCACAGGTTCCAAGTGCCACTCTGCCACCCACCACTGCTGGGCCCTGGGAGAGATGGCAGCACCATCTCAGCACCGCAGCAGACAAGCTCTGCTTGGACTGCGTGCCCTTCTGTGAGCTGGTCAGACCCAGGGATTTCAGGCCTGAGAAGCAACACCTCCTCCCAGACTCTACCTGCTGATTTGTTCCTTCTGAGCATTTCAGAGACTCAAATGGTTTGTGATTGGCCAGAACACACTTTGTGTGGTGCTCCCCTTCTCCCCCCTGGGCAAGAGGAAGGTAATTGGGAACCAGGATTCCTCTGCTTAGGGGATCCCCACCCACCCCCAGCCCCAACATGGCCACCTGTCCTGGTGGGCAAGACTCCCACTGAGCTCGCTGTCAGCCCAGGGCACCACAGACATCGTCTCACTGGACCCTCACAGCCATCCTGCCAAGCAGATCTCCCCCTTTTTCAGAGGAAATGAGATGTGGGATACAGCTAGATAGCTAAAGGTAACCAAGACTGGGCTTTGCCATGGACCCAGAGGCCAGAGCCCTAAACTGAGGAGTTCATAATCCAGCAGCTGGGAATATTTCAAGCTCCCACAGGGCAGACCCCACACAGCTTTCCTGCCTCCACTGGATCAGCCACCAAGCCCCAGCCATGTCCTCTTATCTGGCCTCCCAGCAGAGGCCATTGTCCAGGTCGGACCTCGACTCCCTCTTCCCCTGTATTTCCAGCTAACATTTACCCCTTCTCTGGGGCTCAACATAAGTATCACTCTTCCAGAGCAGCCCCTCCTGACTCCCAGGCTGGGTTAGCACCCCACCCTTCCATGTCTGTTATCACCAGCAAAGCAGCTACAGGTGGGTAATATTTTCAGTGTCACCTCTCCCTATCTGTGCTTTAAGACAAGAGACCAGGCTGGTCTTGTTTGCTGCTGTGCAACTGGTGCCTGGCACACAGTAGGGGTTTAGAAAACGTCAGCCAGCAGCTTGAGGGGAGCCCCAGGCTGCAGCTGGGGGCGGTAATTTCCCCTGAGTTCCCAGAGGCTCCCATGGGGCACAGCTCCTGGCTCCCAGCTGCAGCCCGGGGATCTATACTACTTTCCTTTACAGAGACTTTGTAAGGTATGACAAGACAGCACACCCAGGGAGGAGATAAAAGCGTTTGCTCTTCTAAAAGGTGCCATGACAGCTTTAGGCTGCTGCTGAGTCAGAGACAAGGTCAGGGAGAACGGAAGGGAACACTGTGAGGCCAGGAGGGGTCTTGCCAGGCCCTTGTACAAGAGCACAGGTGGTGTCCCTGCCTGGGAGGACACTTCATCTGCCTGGTGTCAGAGAGAGGGAGAGGACCGATCTTAGCCCTGGTCAGTCTCCCTGTGGGGGCTGGATGGGGGAGTTGAAGGAAGCTGAGCCATCCTGGAAAAGAGGACAAATTAATTGTAGTACAAAGATTCCTGCAAATCATGCGTGACTCCACAACTCTTGGGCGTTCTGGATTAATTTTTCTATCCCCCTTTGATGTTTCAGCTCTGTGTCCTGCAGGCTTATTATATCTAATTGCGAATTTCTTGAATTTGGTCCCATTCGGGAAATGCTGGCTCCTGTAATTGGCAGGGTTTGACAGATGAAGGGGCACTCTTATAAAACACTAGGGCTCCCTGGGTCCCTTGGAGGGCTGGGAGGGACTAGAGAGCAGGAGATGCAGCTGAGAGGTCCCATCTCCAGCGACAGTGGACAATGAGGGGAGATGACTTGACTTACCAGAGCTGAGGGACAACAGGAAAACATAGACCCCATCCCCCCCAGAAGGGAACAGACTGGAACCAGGGAACTAGAGAAACTCTAATGCAGAGGTTCTCAACCTGTGTGTCTTGACCCACAGGAACTGTATTAAAGAGCTGCGGCATTGGGAAGGTTGAGAACCACTGCTCTAATGAGAGCAAGGAAAAGACTCTGGGATAGCTCGAGCTGGCCGCATGCTTCAGCCTTAGAGGTAGCTCTTCATTCATCCACAAACCTTTGCTCTGTCCTGACAGAGCCCAGCACTGGGCTATAAAGTGGGCATCTCAAGGCCAAAGGTTCCCTCTCTCTAGGACCTCTTGGACTTAAGCCTCAATAATAGGAGAGAAGGCCAATGAGGTGGTCTAGGGTCTCTGCAGCCTGCTGGGATAGAAAGAACCCAGGTCTGGGAGTCAGGCAGACCCAAGTCTATGACACAAGGGTATGGTGTGGGTCTCAGCCCTGCCACTCACATGGGCAAGGAGCTCAGTCTCATTTCCCTTGTGTGGGAAATGGGGGTCAAATGGTGGTTAATTAAGTGAATAGCTGAAAGTATCTAGTCCAGAGCCCGGGGTGTGGTGTGCATTTGATAGGCACTTCTTTCCAAACATCCCTTTCTGAATCCCTGGGAATGAATCTTGCCAAAGAAAGGAGGGACGCGGGGAGGGACAGGGAAGGGAAGGCCTGGTGGGGCCGGGGAGGGGGGGATACTCACTTGGCTCGCAGGGCAAGCTGCCGATCATTGGGGCAAACCCACTGATCGTTCCCACTGCCGAAGATGGTGTCAGCCATGGCTCCGTGCACTCGGCCAAGCATAGAAGTCACATCTGAGATGAGAAGAGGGAAAAAGGAAGGGAGTGCGTCACTGGCCGGGGTGCAGACAGCAGAAAGGGTTCCTCTGAATTCAGGCACCAGACACTTGACACTTTCTACCCATCTCCATTCACTGTCCCCTGCTGATGCCGGGAATCTCACCATCAGAATCATTCCTCCAGCAAAACAGCACTCCCTCAAAGCTCCTCAAAAGGCTTATAATTCTGGGAGGAGTGAGTAGGTGCAGCTTGTGGCTAATGATAAGAGTGAATATGGCTGGCTGGCCACCAAAGAGCTAGAATCAGAAAGAGAAGGGGCACACACTCTCCGTCACATTTCAGCTCAGCTGGCCGGCCCTTCCCAGCACAGCTGTGCTGAGCACATTGCCCTGCAAGAGGGGCCCAGGCCAGTGGGGAGGTGGCTGGACAGTCTGGAGAGCTCCCAAACCTGGGAGACCTGGACAGTGGCCCCAAGCACATGGTTTCTGCTCCCAGAAGGTAAGGAATGGCAGCTGCAGCCAGGAGCATACCTGGCACAATGCCAAGAGCACCGTCCACAGGAGCTATAATCACCCAACGACCTGATGGCTTAATTTGGGCACAGTCTAGCTTAGCTGGCTTTCTCCTTGCTACCAATGGTAGAACCAACTCTTGATCATCTTTTATGAGGTTCTGCTCACGCATTCTGGAGACGGAGTGTGTGTGTGTGTTGAGAGGGGAATGAGAGTTTAAGGGTATCTCAGTCCCAGAGCAAGGATGAGCAGCTATACTCCCCTGGTCTAACCCCATCTAGACCAGTGGTTTATAAACTCTGGACCCCTTTCCGCTCTTAAAATGTTGAAGTTGGAAATGTTAAACATATAATAACCATGTGACCCAGAAACTCCACTCCTAGGTATAGACCCAAGAGTACTGAAAACGCATCCTCACAAAAACCTGTACATCAATGTTTTTTAGTAGCATTATTTCTAACATCCAAGAAGTAGAAACAGCCAAAATATTCACAAATGATGAATGGATAAAATGTGCTATATTCGTACAATGGGATATCATTTTGCCATAAAAAGAAATGCAATACTGAGACCTGCTATGACCTGGATGAACCTTGAAAACATGTTAAGTGAAAAAAATCCAGCCACAAAAGACCACATATTATATAACTCGATCTATGTGAAATGTCCAGAATAAGCAAATCCATAGGTAGAAAATAGATTCATGGTTGTTAGGAGCTTAGGGAGCGACTGCTGATGGGCCCAGGCTTTCTTTTGGGGGTGATAAAAATGTTCTGGAATTAGATAGTAGTGATGGTCACACAATACCAAAACCATACAATTGTGCCCTTTAAAAGTATGAATTTCATGGTATATGAATTACAACTCATTCAGATGACATAAAATATGCTTGAGGAGCCAAAAATATATGGGCTGTATCTGTTGATATCTGCCCTATTAAAAACTAAGAAATTAAAGAATTATTCATTAAAAATAACGAACCAATTAGATGCTCACATGATCTAATTATTTTATAGAAAAAATGTATTTTAAAAGATAAAAATAGGCCAGGTATGATGGCTCATGCCTATATCCTAGAAATTTGGGAGCCCTGGCAGGAGGATTGCTTGAGCTCAGGAGTTTGAGACCAGCCTGAATAAGACAGAGACCCTGTCTCTACTAAAAATAGAAAAACTGAGGCAGGAGGATTGCTCAAGCCCAGGAGCTTACGGTTGCTGTGAGTTATGATGACACCACCACAATCTACTCAGGGGTGACAGAGTGAAACTCTGTCTCAAAAAATAAAGATAATCAATGGGATGAATGATATTGTTTTACGTTTTTACAAATGTGTTTAATGTTTGGCCTAACAAAAGACAGCTGGATGTTCATATCTGATTTTTCATTCAATCTTTTATGATGTGTTGTTTTGTTAAAGTCCAGGAAGGATATCCAGACCCCCCAGATATGAATAATAGTTGGGGGGAAAAACAGTCCTTTCTTTATTTCAGATTAATATGAGGGTACAAACAATTATGTTACATTCTTTGCATTTCTCAGGCAAAGTCCAAGTTATAGTTGAGCCTTTCATGCGGGTGTGCTGCATACCCTTACTCTGTGCCTATTAGGTGAAAGGTTACCAATCCCCCTTCCTCCTCCGCTCTTCTCCGTTCCTCCTCCGCTCTTCCCCATTCCTCCTCCGCTCTTCCCCCTCCAAGGAAGGAGTATTTTAGTAGTCTTCCAAGACAATTGCGAATGTTCATTTATATTATACCCAAACTCAACAGATAGTAATTTCTTTCTTTCTTTTTTTTTTTTTTTTGAGATAGAGTCTCACTCTGTTGCCCTCAGTAGAGTGCTGTGGCATCACAGCTCACAGCAACCTCCTGTGAGGTTAGGTGATTCTCCTGCCTCAGCCTCCCAAGTAGCTGGGACTACAGGCGACCACCACAACATCCGGCTACTTTTTTGTTGTTGTTGTTGCAGTTTGGCTGGGGCTGGGTTCGAACCCACCACCCTCGGTATGTGGGGCCGGCGCCCTACTCACTGAGCCACAGGTGCTGCCCCCCCAGATAGTAGTTTCTTAAAGATTAATTTCAATCAATGTGGCATCTGAAACCATATCAATAAACTTTCCATTTTCTATCTATTTGTAAGAGAATGGGACCAAGAGTCTTGTTATTATGAAAATAGTTTTGACCTCATGGATAACCCCAAAACGTGTTGGGGACCCCCCAGAGATCCCAGGGCCATGCTTTAAGAATTGCTTCTCTAGATTGACACCCATTTCCATGATGAACAGCAAGGGGCAGTGTGCAGACCGCAGCCAGCTGATGCACCTGGGGACCAAGTCCCAGACCTTAATCACACTGGTCTCCATCCCACATCCAGGCACCTGCTCTTCCAGGTTGGACCTGACACTCCACTGTGGAAAGAGACCAGGCCAACTCCAGAGCCTAAAGAACCACATATGGAAACTCTGTGGTCAGGCCTTGGGGGCCCCAAGTCACCAACAACCCCCTCTGACGTGGACTCTTGACCTTCTCCCAGATGAGACTAATGTACAACCCAGGAAAACAAAGATGGGGTCAGAAACAGCTTGCTTACCAAATAACTTTAAACTGGTACCCCATTTCCAGCCTTTGGTACACTATGGTTTATTTTTGGTTTGTTTCTTTTTTTGAGACAGAGCCTCAAGCTGTCGCCCTGGGTAGAGTGCCATGGCATCACAGCTCACAGCAACCTCCAACTCCTGGGCTCAAGCCATTCTCCTGCCTCTGCCTCCCAAGTATCTGGGACCACAGGCTTCTGCCACAATGCCCGACTATTTTTTTGTTGCAGCCATAATTGTTTGGCAGGCCCGGGCTGGATTCGAACCCACCAGCTCAGGTGTATGTGGCTGATGCCTTAGCTGTTTGAGCCACGGGTACTGAACCTATGGTTTGTTTTGCATTGTTGTTTTTTTTTTTTAATTTCAGTTATCTTGTGAATAGCAGTCACACCACTCTGTGTGGGTACGAAAAGTGTTACTCTGTTCAGAGTAAACATTTAACACTTACTACAACTCAGCAGCCCTGTTCCCTTTTCTTTCTTTCTTTATTATTCTGGGAGCTGTAAGAAATGGAAGTGATGGGGATCTTGCTGATGGAGAGGCTATGTCCTGGGTCAGTAAAGAGGCCAACGGTTTGGGTTCACAGGTGCTGCTTTCGTCACAGCCTGCAGGGGGCGCCACAGCCCCAGCCCCTGAGCTGTCTGGCCATCCTGCTGTGGCTGGACACAGCAGGTGTGGAGGTGACACCTCTGCCCTGCCAGGCAGCCCACAGAAACAAGGGGTGACCCCAGAAGGAAGAGCAAACCCAGGAACTTCAGAGTAGGTCAACTCCACAGGAAGACCCCATCTTCTGCAGAAGCTCATGAATTGCAAGGGTATGGGGGTGGGGAGAAGAATGGAAGAGAGGGAGAAAGATGGGCCCTGTACTCTAACGTGGGGGACAGGCGGGGGCACCCAGGACGTGGCCTCACAGCCCCCAAGCGATCACCAAACTGGTGCCCTAGTCAATCACTAGGGAATGAGCCCCTTTGTCCCCTCTGGGTCACTTCCTAGTGGGGCCAGAGTTTGGGAATCACTGGTAAGGAAACCCCCAAACTGATATTTATCTGTCCTCTGACCCATCTGAGGTCTATTCCTTTTTTGTTTTTAAAACTCTAACTAAAATAACATCGACTTACCTCCACCGATAGGCGCTTCTGTTCTTCCTGAATCTATAATCGTTACTCTTCTACTGGACATACGAGAACTAGAAAAGTTCAGAGACGGAGAGGAGACGCCGCAGTTAACTACACTGGTCTACTGGCCTGCAGACCAGCATTCCCCTGCATCATGTCACCGTCCCTGGACACATAAACACAGAGGGAAGGGCTTGGTGACAGTGAGGAAGGTGGAAAGAAAAAGATCCTGGAACATCTGGCAAACCTACTAGAAGTCCAGGAACAAACTGATGATCTCCCTGAGCCTTATGGTACCCAGGGGAGCTGAAACGGACAGCTGGAGTGACTGCTCTGCGCAGTTCCAACCCCTGACTTCATTCAGCCCTGCCAAGTTACATGAGGGAGGCAAGGGTGGCAGCAGAGGACAGGAGAACAATCCTGTGGCAGGAGGCTGGTGGCCTGAGCCCCCAGCCCAGCCTAGTCCACGGGGCAGAGGGGAGGAGGGTACGACCACTGCTTGCCCCGGGTTCTTGCTCCTGGAACTTCAGGAAGAGGAACCCACAGAGTCAAATGCCACAGAGAAGTCGAGGGAAGTGGAAGGTGTCACCTCCAGGCTGAGGCCCTTGGCCCTGGCTGGGCAGGTTTAATCACAAAGGGCCAGTTTGTGGCTGACCATGTCCACAGGGTGGCTCTGAGTGAAGGTTGGAAATGAGAACCCAGGAGTACAGGCCCTGGCTCTGGGAGGGCTCTGCCCCTCTGCTTCTGGCTGCAGCTGGCACCTACGGGGACATGGCCGCCCTTCACCTTGGGACAGATGGTGGGAGAGGCAGGGCAACCAGAGGAGGAAGCCCCCAACGCAGCCAGCTTAGCTTCTCCACACCTCTCCAGCAGGAGCCAACTGCCAGCTCCCTGACTCAGAGCCAACTCCCGTCCCTGGCCCCCTGCACCCATTTCGCCAGTGGGTCCCTCTACCAAACTGTGTTCACCACACCCCACACACACCTGGGCTAGGGGGGCAGAATCTGGCCCACATCCTTTTAGACTTGGGTCCTTAAAACTTCCAAGGAGCAGAGCCACGTGCATTCAATACGGGCTGCACCCTGAATCAAGAAACGGCGATTTGTTCTGGGCAAAAATTAACTGATGAGGGAACAAAACAGAGGCTTATGGAAGGTGAGTGAAGAGGCAGAGAAGGCAAACGCCCAAATTCAGGAGGGGAGGATGGAACTGGTCTGGAGGGACACAGAGGCAGGAGGTTCTGTGAACTTCCTAGGGAAACTAAGAGAGACGCGACCCCTAGGACCAGGTCTGTCTGAGGTTCTCCCACCTGGGACAGGTGAGAGCCTGGAGGATAGGGGAGTATGTGTGTACAAGCAAGAGTACGCGCGTGTGTGTCCAATGCTGCCAGGGAAGGCAGACCCATCGTGGGGAGGAAGGCACCTACCTGGGGACCAGCCCAGAGGCCTCGACTCTACTAATGTGTTTCTACTTCTTCTTCCCCACTGGACAGTGGGCTCCCTGGGAACAGGGGTGGGGGTGGGGAATTGCCTCCTCTCTCCCTCCCTGGCGCCCAGCACAGGGTGGCTGCAGAACAGGAGCTCGGTGAACATCAATTTAATTTAACCACATTTCATCAGAGATTGCCCTTCCCAGACAAGGAAGAATTCAGAAGACAAACCATTTGCTCAGAGCAGACCAAGTGGGGCTCTAACCGCCCTCCGCAACTTGTTGATTCATAGGCAGTTTGTTCCTCAACATTCCCCAGGGGTAGTCAGCTGCCACAGCTCCATCTGACAGCTGAACCAACTCCCAAATGGGCTGGTGTAGCCCGAGGCCTCTGCTGGACAGAGGATCCCACCTGGAGCGACCGTAAGTCCCCGGAGTGACCATAAGCCAGCCCCAGCGGAGGCTGCACCCAGGCAGGCTGGCAGGCAGATGCTCTTGGTAAAACCCTGCAGCCCCAGGGGACAGGGGACAAGAGCTGCCTGCTGATGATTTCCTGAGAAATTCCTAGGGGAGGAGGTTCATAAACCCCAAGCAACTTTCAAGACAGATCTGTAAAAATAAACACATTCTTGCAGGGGATTGAGTTTGCTCCCTAATGTCAAAAGCTTGTCACCCTGGGTGTTAGTCACTGCAGGCAAATGCTGCAGTCACAGCAGAGTCCTCTCCGCTGAGCGACAGTCATTATGCAACCTCATTTGGTCATTTCCTGCACAGTGTAACATATTAGGTTATAAAGAAAAACCACCCTCACACTCAGCCACCCCCTGCCCTGTGACAAGCCTGAACGTTTTCATGTAGCACCTTCCGGTTTTTCCCAGGTATTTATGTACAGATTTTAAATAAAATCAGATTCTAACTATTCCCTATGCTGTTTGCTCTTTCCTTACCATGTTGTACTTCCCCATGTCATTAAAATTCTTCAAAAATATTTTAACTCTAACTTAGAATTCTGGGTACAAATACCATACCATTTTCCCATTTGAGGGCTTCCAATTTTGCTTGATAATATTCGACACTAAAATGTATATCCTAGGAGATTAATCTTTGTGTCCATCTCTGATGAGTCCCTTGGGATAAATTCCCAAAATGAAAAGGGAATGCACTTTTAAAACAATGGGAACATTCACAGCCCCTCAAAGCCGTCACTTGCAGGCCTCAAGCCCAGTCTCTCCAAAGTGCATCCAAAATGGTCCACCAAAAAAATGAAAACTTTTAAAAACGTACACACACAAAAAGAATAAAACTGTCCACCACAAAAATTCTGCTTAGAGGCAGCTGTGTCCTGTTGGCCAAGTGTGGATTTTGCATTTTCAAACTCAGAACTCAAAGAAGAACCTATCTATAGCTACACCTCCAATTATAATAGTTGGTTTCAGAAACACTTCAGGCCTCTAATAGCTCAGAAAAAAAGGGGGGGGGCTCCTCTTTGCAAGCATTTGCATCTGCTTAAAAGAAGGTTTCTGCCTTCTTAACAGCCTTTAGAACTCAGGAGTTGGTAAAAGGAGCACTGGTTTTGGAGCCTTGAGTGACCAAGTGGCCAGGGCAGGTCATGTGACACCCCTCCAGCCCAGTGTTCTCCTTTACGAAGGGGCAAAGGGACACGGGCCTTCAACCCCACTATAAGGGCACGGATTGCAGCACAAATAGTTACCATTCAAGGAAAACCGCTGCTGGACCCCCAGCCTTCCCAAACTTACAAGAGCTTTAATGCAGTGTGAAAGCATTAGCCTCCCGCAGTTTTCTCCAACATGTACAGACTTTGAAAAAGAGATCTGGAGGGCAAAACCACCTGCCCTTACAGGAGCATGACGCAGGCCCACTGAGTCCCTGCCCCTCTGGCCACTGCACCTTTTCCCTAGGACTGTTCTCTCTCCTTCCAGTTGACCCTGACATGTGCACCTCCTTGATTTTATTTTAAGCACATATTTACTGATACAATGAGCCTGGAGACTCACCGGGCTGTGGGACAAATGAACTCATTCTCCTTGAGCTACAGGGTCCAACCACGGTAAGAATAGTCAGCGGACCAAGCTCCCGAGACCAGCCAGTTTACATGGCAGGGGTCTGCCTTGATGAAGTCACAAGTGTGACCCCAAGAAGGATTCCTGCATAAACACATAACCAGCTGGGTGTGGTGGCTCGTGCCTGTAATCCTAGCACTCTGGGAGGCCGAGGCAGGTAGATTGCTTGAGCTCAGGAGTTTGAGAACAGCCTGAGTAAGAACAAGACCCAGTCTTTACTAAAAATAGAAAAACTAACCGGGCACTGTGGCAGATCCCTGTAGTCACAAGTACTTGGGAGGCTGGAGCAAGAGGAACTCTTTAGCCCAAGAGTTTGAGGTTGCTGTGAACTCTACCCATGTGAACTCTACACCATGGCACTCTACCCAGGGTGAGGGAGTGAGACTCTGCCTTAAAAAATAATAATAACCAACATCACAGCCACTCACAAATGACTGTGACAAAGGAACCCCAGACCCAAGCGTACAGGTGACCAGGACAAGATGACGATACAGGAGAACAGTGGGAAAGAGCAGGCGAGTGGAAGGACTGAAGGAAGCCACCGTGTCTAGGAGGGACCCCCCACGTGCAAAGGCAAACATGGACCACCAGCAGGGGCAGGGCCCTGGTTCCTAACAGCCACAAAGAGAGCGTGCCCAGGCATCTCCACACAGAGGAGCGGGTGGTTTTCTCTGAACCACAGTGCTTAGAATGAACGGCGTGGCCCAGCCAGCCCATAGACTTAGGAGCACTCACACGTCGTGGCTGTAAACCCCAGATCTTGGGTGTGCTTGTTTTGTGGTGTTACTGTAGCCAATATGTAAGGAATACAAATGGCATCCCGGCCCTGACCTCAATATCCAGCCAAACCCCTTTCCAGAACTGCCCAGAGTTCCACTTTCCACCTGTGGTGGGAAAGGCCAAAAGATCAGATGAGGGAGGCAATCAGGAAGTCAAAGAGGCAAGCAAAACCCACTCCCTGCCCACCCAGGTGCCAGAGGAAGCAACGGAGAAGGGGAGAGGGGAGGGCCTGGAGCCTTAAGGCAGAGGCTTCGTCCCCAGCGCCTAATCTGAGCTGGTGCCCGGGGAGCTGCCTCCAGCCTCTGAAGGAAGGGAAGCTGTGACCTTCCGTACAGGAGGGGACAGGGGCTGCACATTTGCTACTGCTGAGTTTGCCACTCCACGGACGACGGGAGCTGACAGGGAAGGAGGTGGGGTTTAAAGAAGGGAGAGAAAGCTGGGACATATATAAAAGAATACTTGCCAGCAAGCGGATGCTTCCCCAGGCCTCAAAGACACCGTCTGAGAGCTGTTGGTTCTACGCCCAGGCATTAATATCCCAGGGAACCCCTAGCAACAGGCCCTGACATCTGCTCTGTTACTATGATACGGGAAACATGATGATAGCAGCAAGATAAGGTGAACCCAGACATCAACATTTCCTCTATCTGTCAAGCCGCGCTGCAAGGATAAAAGATTCAGAGAGGAGCCTCAGAGGCCTGTCGGAAGCCCAAAGGAACCACTCACCGGGAAGCATCTTGGCCTGATGGTGCACAAGGTGGGACAAAGGAGAGGAATCCAGAGAGGAGAGAGGAGCCCTGGGGAAACTAGTGCCTTCATCAGGCACCCCTGCCAAACACGCTCAGGGGTGACTCTCCACTCCCCCTCCCTGCTCTGCTTCTCCTCCCCTCTTGCCCAGACTGGTGGCAAAAGCATCCTAATTGCCCTCACGACCTCCTGGGACTTTTCCTCACTCCACTTAACACGCAGTCAGAAAGGTTATCCCTGCTTGCAGCCAAGGTCAGGTTGTGTGATTCCTCTGCTCGGCTTCCCACCACCAAAGGAAAAATCCCAAGCTGCCCTCCAGGCCATCTGTGATATGGTGCACACTAACCTTCCAGTCTCACCTCCCAGCTCATCTTTCCACAAAACTCACTCTCCCAGCCATGTGGACATGTCCCAGCCTCTCAGCCTTGCCTCCCAGACCCTGCCACCTAGAATGCCCTTTGTTCGTGCTGTCTGTGCAGAGGACGGAGCACCACCTCTTCTGGGAGTTCTCTATCTTCTCCCCACCCAATTCCCATTCGGACTGACCCCACCCCCCTCTGCCCAGCCTTTCATCCCATCTGCACCACCTGTAAACCCCCAGAGACTGCAGCTCTGAGGACGCATCTTGCCATTCCTGGAATAGTGCAGCGCCCCACAGATAGGGTGTCCAGCACACTTCAGGGAACTAACATTAACCCCCAAGAGTTTATTGTGGCTCACGGAATAGGCCTGGGGTGTAAGGCCCGAGGGTGTGGCTCCCACCTGTTTAACCTGCCCCTTCCTGTCAGTCACACACAGGCCCAGCCACTGAATGGGGCTCTCCTGTCCTGCCTCTGGCCTCTCTATACAGTCGTTTACACCAACTAAAACCATGGGAACTCTAAAAAGGACTCCAGTTCTTGATGGATATTCAACCGTGGCACACCCAGGCACAGCTGATGTCACAGTCAATGTCAAGAACAACAAATGGCCTGAAAAAAGGTGCATGGCCAGAAGTGGAACCAAACTACAGACACATGGGTGGCACAATTGCCCATCACGTGCCAACGTGGAAAACACAGAATTGAACATGGTAGCGGGATAAGATTTGGGATTACAGGGGAATGTATTTCTTTAATCTTGTTCAAAAGACGATTTAGTTACATAAACGATGGGCCCCTGCCTGTCCTCACGGCTCCTGCTCAGACTCCTCCCTCTGGGGAGCTGAGACCCTCCAGCCCTTCTTGTCTGTGTCCTTGGAGGAGCAGCAACCCTGGAGGCCCTGAGACCCATTCCAAGGGACATTGCCACTGGGTCACAGCGCTGAGGTTCATTATTGTCCTCAGCAGGACAGGCACCAGCTGCTTTTTATTTCCTGGCCCTCATTCCATCAACACACGTGCAGCGCATGCTGACGGTACACCAGGCCCCTGTCGAGTCCCTTACAACCGCCCCACACACGGGAGTCGCGCACTTAATGCTGCGGGGTCTTTTTTTTTTTCTTAACCTAGGTAAGTAAATCTGTGGGAAACCTGGCTGGTCTAAAACACCCTTGCCCATTCCAGGCCTGGAAGAAATGCCCTGCCTGTCTGTTGACGTGACTGAAGTGGCTTTCTCACTCCTAGGCTGAGATGCTATGCAAAGCCTCCAACCGAAAATGAGATGCGAACTATCCCACTTCTCCCCTTCTCACTTCAAATGCCAGCCCTCAGACTTTCACAGACACAAGCTCTGCCTACATGTCCCCAGAGGCACGGCTTACTTTTGTCAGTTCTGAAAGGCCTGAAGCAGGGTAGGCAGAGCTCTCAAATCAAGGCATTCCCTAAGGTAAGGGCAGCCGACTGCTGGCCCAGAGCCAACTCGGGCACCCCCTGGAAGGAAGTCCTGCAGGCTGTTTCCTGACCCAAAGCAGTGCGACATCCCCCACGAGGCCAGGCCTTGTTGGCCTCCTAGACTCCCACAACACACGGCTCCAAGCTGAGGGGCTTAAAGCGGGTCTAGAGACTAGAGGTCAAACTCAAGGTATCAGCAGGACCAAGCTCTCTCAGAAGGATGTAGGGAAGAATCTCTTCCGCATGCCCTTCTCTTACTTCCAGCATTTGCAGGCAACCCTCGGCATCTCTTGCTTTCAGCGGAGTGACTCCAGTCTCCCTCTTTACAGGGTTCCCGTCTGTCTCTCCCGGCCATCTCCCGGTGCCTCTGATCTTTCCTCTGTATCCCTCTCTTCTTTCAAGGACATTTGTTGTATTGGATTAAGAACCCACACTACTCCAGTATGACCTCATCTTAAAAAATTACAACGGCATTGACCCTATTTCAAAAGAAGGTCACAGTCTGAGGCACTGGAGGTTAGGACTTAACATATCCTTATGGGGGACACAATTCAATCTACAATACTTGGAGGTAACAGAACCCAGAGCCTACCTTAGAGGTGGAGACACCAGACACAGTGGGTCCCTGAGTCTGGGGTTTTTTCTCTTTTATTTTTTTTTTTGAGACAGAGTCTCACTACAGTCCTGGCTAGAGTACTCTGGCATCATAGCTCACAGCAACCTCAAACTCCTGGATTCAAGCGATCCTCTTTCCTCAGACTCCCGATGAGCTGGAACTACAGGTGCCTACCACAATGCTCAGCTAGCTTTTCTATTTTTAGTAGAGACAGGGTATTGCTCTTGCTCAGGCTGGTCTCAAACTCCTGAGCTCAGACTATCTACCTGCCTATTATCCAAGAGTGCTAGGATTATAGGTGTGAGCCACTGTGCCTGGCCTAGAGTCCCTTAGTCTGTGTGCACAGATGGTTAAGCTAGTCTAAAATGCCCCTTGGGGCTCCTGGGGTTCTAAGGACTAGCAGAAGGGTCAATAAATTCTGAGAGGGAGCTGTCATGGTTCATAGAAAAAGAGGATTCAGGAAAAACAATCTTCTGTGGTTATTACTTGTCTTGGGGGTTCTTTATATAGTATCCATGAAATTGGATGGAAAGAAAATTCTGTTTATTAACTGCAGCTGAAATTTTTTATTTCCTTTAATTATGAGTGTAGGCAACATACCAGTCACATTATCAGCACCTGTTATCAACAGAATCACGGATAGTCTCATATCACAGTTCAGAGTTGCAGATATCTCAAAATATAATTCATGCTCATGACTATTTTAAAATCATAATAGTTATTATTAGACCTACTGCAAGGCTGTTTATTTAATGCTTCAATAAAGCACATGGATTACCACATCACAAGCATTTTTTTTAGTATTCTGATAACTATAAGTCAACATAATTGGTTTCCTTTGAATCATGTTTACGATTAAAACCATTATTATAAAGAGGCTTCACCAAACTGTCAAGAAAGGGGGTCTGTGGCAGAAACACACAAAAATAACAGAAAATGGAATTAGAACTTAGCTCAGAGGAGACCAGAATAATATCAGATCTTCAGGGTATGCAGGTACCTGTGGCCCCTGAGGAAATCTACGCTCAGAAAATGCCCACGTCCTCCTAGGGGCTGCCAGGCAGGCAGCAAGGGGTGCTGATGATTGGGTTTTAATGCAGAAATACAAGGCCGCTTCCACTTACGTGACTTATGAGGGTCTGCAAAGTCCCAAGCCAGCAGAATTTTGGGGAAGGAAATCTGATTTTAAGCTCACACCTGATAGCTGCTTGCTAAAGATGCCCAAGAGAAACCTCTGGAAAGAAAACAGGCCCACTGTTCCTCACCTGCTCAGTAAAGTCTCAGTCCTCAGGCTTGCTGATGTGGCGACCATCAGGAGAAGCTTCTGCACTGCTGCCTTCACCGGGGGCCTCCGCACGGCCCAACCCAGACAGCCGCCTCAGGTGGCTCTTCCCAGGCCCTGCCTGGCACTTCCCCATCCTTCTTCCGCCCACCTCTCTTCCTGAGAGCCTGCAGCCAAGGCAACACCCAGCTGACCTCGCCTGCTATCTGCAGGCCAGCTGTCCCCTCTCGTTCATGGAAACACAAACAGACATTTCTCTGTTCCAACTCCAAGGCTAAGCCCTGCACTGCCTGGGAGCCAGCTGTCCCCTTCTCTGGACTCTCCCCATTCCCTTGGCAGAGGCTAGGACCTTAAGTAAGTGGGGATGCCCAAACAACCATGGGGCGGACTGCTGAGGACCCAGGCAAAGGTGGGGGACCACCCAGGACATGGTTTGGAACAGAGAAGACAGGCCGGGGAGGGAGCCACACAGAACCACTGGCACTCAGCCAGGAGTTTTCAGGAGTTTTAGGAGGAGCCCCCCCCCAATTTAAAAACAGTCCTGCACCTGCTCATCCTGACCCTGAGCTACCAAATTGGCAAAGCAGTTGGCTTTACAGGTGCCGGGTGCTTGTCAGGGGCTGCCCGAATGGAGCTCATCATAAGACCAAGGGGATGACTCAACCGTCATTCCTTCCAGAGAAGAAACCACAGCTGGAGAGGTGTAGCCACTCACTCAAGGCCCTGCAGTTGACATCTGGTGCCCTGTTGGGCCCAGCTGAGCTGGGCTGAGCCCAGGTGCTTCTCATCACCCTCTCTGCCTCCCTTAGTACCTGGTTCCAGGTATGGTATCCAATGACAGCAATAGCAGGGGGGCTCTCGGAGCTCCTTCCAGATACCCAGCAGTCAGGAGCATGCCAGGAGTTTCCAGAAACTGAATAGTGCAGGCACTGACCAAATAGAAGTTCTAAGAAAGCTTGGGGTTACCTGGCCTGGTGCAGAGAGGCAAAAAGGGGCTAATGTTTGAGCAGACCCAGGCCATTTTCTTTATTTCTTTTTTTTTTTTAAGACAGAGTCTCACTTTGTTACCCTTGGTAGAGTGCTATGGCGTCACAGCTCACAGCAAACTCAAACTTTTGGGCTTAAGCAATTCCCTTGCTGGGGCTTTAGGAAGTTATGAGATGCTGACATCCTGGGCAACACCACTGCCTGTAATGAATACTTTTTTTTTTTTAAGAGACAGAGTCTCACTGTGTCACCCTCAGTAGAGTGCTGTGGCGTTATAGCTCACAGCAACCTCAAACTCTTGGGCTTAAGTGATTCTCTCACCTCAGCCTCCCAAGTAGCTGGGACTATGGGCGTCCACCACAATGCCCGACTACTTTTTTTTTTTTTTTTGGTTGCAGTTGTCATTGTTGTTTAACTCACCTGGGTTGGATTCGAACCTCCAGCCTCTGTGTATGTGGCTGGCACCATAACCACTTCACTACAGGCACTGAGCCACCAGGTCATTTTCAAAGACAGCCCTGATTGCTCCCTACCACTCCTGTTGCCTGGCCCAGGTGTCCTTGGTCACCCCACGATCCTATGCGATACCCCTTCCTCCAGGCTCCCCTGCTCAGTACCAGCCCACCCTGCCCCATATGCTTTCTTAGGAGCTCATGGGCCCTCCACAGTCTCCACCGTGCCTTGCCAAATTTGTCTCTAGACAAACAGAAATACCTGGTATTATCCACCTCCCCAAGCCCATGCCTCCCCGACTCCACACACCTTGCCCCAGCCTGGAGCAAGTGATTTTCTCATCTTCAGAAACATACTCTTTTGACCTTTTCCTAGAATGTCCCGCTTGTGGTCAATGTTTCTGATCTCTCCTACTGGACCAAACGCACCCAACAGCAGACATACCTCATGCTCCTATAATACTCAAAACCTATGGCATTGGAATAGAATCATGTATCCAGAAATAACCCATACACCAAAGGTCAACCGATTGTCAACAATGTTGCCAAGACCATTCAATGGGGAAAGAGTAGTCTTTTCAACAAATGGTGCTGGAGCAAGTGGATTGTCCCATGCAGAAGAATAAAGTTGGACCCTTACACCACACCATTTGCAAAATTTAACTCAAATTGATCAAAAACCTAAATATAAGAGCTAAAATTATAAAACCCCTAGAGAAATGTAGGGATAAGATTTCATGACATCAGACTTGGTAGTGATTTCTTAGATGATACCAAAAGCATAAGTATCAAAAGATAAAAGATAAATTGGACTTCATCATAATTAAAAACTTTGCACTTCCAAGGACACTATCCAGAGGGTAAACAGACAATCCGTAGAATGAGAAAAAATATTTGCAAATCATATACCCGATAAGGGTCCAGTAACCAGAATATACAGTAGAACCTCCATTATTGACCACCTCCTTAAATTGCCCTAATTTTTATAGACCAGTCATGCACCACATATACATATCAGTACAGTAGGCCTAGTTCCTTCTGTTGACCACCTCTGTATATTGACCAGTTTGTTACAGTCCCTTGAAGGGTCAACTTACAGAGAATCTACTTGATAAATAACTCCTACAACTCAACAACAAAATGACAATTCAATTTAAACATGGCGAAAGATTTGAATAAACATTTCTCCAAAGAATATACACAAAAGCCAAAAAAATCATATGAAAAGATACTCAGCATCATTAGTTATCAGGGAAATACAATGAGATGGCTGTAATCAAAAATATGGAAAGCCGGCACGGTGGCTCACACCTGTAATCCTAGCACTCTGAGAGGCCAAGGCGGGTGGATTGCCTGAGCTCATGAGTTCAAGACCAGCCTGACCCAGAGCGAGACCTTGTCTCTAAAAATAGCCAGGAGTTGTGGCGGGCATCTGCAGTCCCAGCTACTTGGAAGGCTGAGACAAAAGAATCGCTTGAGCCCAAGAGTTTAAGGGCTGAGAGCAAAAAAGTGAGACCGTCTCAAAAAAAAAAAAAAAAAAAAAAAAATGGGAGGGCCAGGCACGGTGGCTCATGCCTGTAAACCTAGCGCTCTGGAAGGCTGAGGCCGGTGGACTATAGGACCTCAAGTAGTTCCAGATCGCCCTGAACAAGAGCAAGACCCCATCTCTAAAAGTAAAAAATAAATTTTAAAAAGGGAAATGACCGGCGTCTATAGCTTAGCAGCAGGGCGCTGACCACATACACCCAGGGTGATGGCTTTGAACCCAGCCGGGCCTGCTAAAACAATGACAACTGAAACAACAACAACAACAAAATAGCTGGGCATTGTGGTGGGTGGCTGTGGTCCCAGCTACTTGGGATGCTAACGCAGGAGAATTGCTTGAGCCTAGGAGTTTGAGGTTGCTATGAGCTGTGAGCTGTAAGCTGTGATGCCACAGCGCTCTACCTAGGGCAACAACTTGAGACTCTGTCTCAAAAAAAAAAAGGGGGGGGGGGATGAACACTCTCAGGAATGTGGAAAAATTAGAACCCCCATAGTTTGTTGGTGGAAATGTAAAATGGTGCTGCCACTGTAGAAAATAGTTGGAAGTTCCTTAAAAAGTTAAATATAGAATTATCACATGACTCAACAACTCCTAAGCATACACCCAAGAGAACTGAAAACAGGTGTTCGAACAAAAATTTGAGCACAAAGGTTCATAGCACATTATTCCCAATAGTTGAAAGGTAGAAACAACCCCAATGTCCCTCAACTCAGAAATGGATAAATATGAAATATTATTAATATTTGGCCATAAAAAGGAACAAAGTACTGATTCATGCTACAACACAGATGAACCTTGAAAACATTATGCTAAAAAAAGCCAGTCACAAAAGACCACGTTATATGATTCCATTTATATGAAATGTCCAAAATAGGCAAATTGACAGAGGCAAATTTACAGAAAGGAGATTAGCAGTTGCCTAGGGTTTGGTGGGGGGGAGGGAGAGGGAGGATAACAGCTAAAAGATTTGGGGTTTCTCTTTGTGGCAACGGTTTGTGATAATGTTGGGATCACTTGTGACCCTTTACTTCCTTCATCAATCTGGTTAACAAAGACCATCTCATGACCACCACATATATTGTTAATTTATTCTCCTCTATAAAAAGAATTTATAGTGTGCTTGCCAGCCTAAGATGATGTTGACTTGGGTTCCAGAAAGGGGAAACACTATGGGTGATAAAGAAATTGTAGTAGAAAGTTAATGATAGGCTTGGCACCCGTACTCAGTGGTTAGGGTGCTGGCCACATGCATTGGGACTGGTGGATTTGAATCTGGCCCAAGCCTACTAAAAACAAACAAACAAAAAAATAGCCACACATTGTGCTGGGCTTCTGTAGTCCCAGCTACAAGGGAGGCTGAGGCAAGAGAATTGCTTGAGCCCAAGAGTTAGACGTTGCTGTGAGCTGTGATGCCATAGAACTCTACCAAGGGTGCTCTGTGAGACTCTGTCTGAAAAAGAAAAAAAAAAAGTTAATGATAGATAAATGGTGGGCATGTAGGTGTTGAAAACAAATTTTTTTTAAGAGACAGAGTCTTGCTCTGTCACACAAGCTGGAATGCAGTGGTGCCATCATAGCTCACTGAAGCCTTGAACTCCTGGGCTCACGCAATTCTTCCACCTCACCCTTCCAAGTAGCTGAGACTATAGGTATGCACCACTGCATTCAGCTGATTTATGATTATTATTATTATTATTTTGAGACAGAGTTTCACTGGGTAGAGCGCTGTGGGATCATAGCTCACAGCAACCTCAAACTCTTGGGTTCAAGTGATTCACTTGCCTCAGCCTCCCAAGTAGCTGGGACTACAGATGCCCGCTACAGTGCCTAGCTATTTTTTACAGATGGGATCTCGCTCTTGCTCAGGCTGGTCTTGAACTTGTGAGCTCAAGCAATCTACCCGCCTTGGCCTCCCAGAGTGCTAGAATTATAGGTGTGAGCACCATCACCCAGCTGATTTATTTTTTATAGATGTGGGGTCTCACTATGTTGCCCTAGCTGGTCTCAAACTACTGGTCTCAAGCAATCTGCTCATCTCAGCTTCCCAAAGTGCTGAGATTATATAGGTGAGATTATAGGTGAGAGTCACTGTAAAATGTGTTCAACTTTGCTGTACGTTTTAAAATTTTCATAATAAATGATTGTAAAATTAAAATTCCAAATTGGTATTTTGGACATTCGACCCATACCCCCAGATTCACAATCCCAATAGGGGAAAACAGACAATGAACTAGAACATTTGGAGGAAAACATAGCCACCTTGGTTCCTGCTCCATACCGCTGTCTATAGGTGACATGGCAGGCAACAGGGCTGCCCGAGGGAAGGAGAAGCCAGGGGGCTCCCCTGCTGTGGCATAGGTCTGGAGCCTGTGGAGACAGTATCCACAGAAACACATTCAGCTCTCTGAGTTCCAACCAAGTCAGAAGCAGCCACTGTTTATATTACCTCCAAATGAATTTGTCAATGGATGTTTGGGCTGACTGAGCAGTCCCCAAGCTGGCCACAAACTCCAGGTGACCCTGCCAAGGGGCTGATGAATTCTCTTCTTCCATTGGGTAATAAAGAGCAGTGGTTACAAGTCTGGGCTTGGGGTCAGATGTCTGGGGTTTGTACTCTGGCTCTGTGATATATTAGCTTGGTGACCTTGGGCAACTTCATTTCTCTAAGCTTTAATTGCCTCCTCAGTAAAATGAGTAGCTACCTCCTGAGGCTATAGGGAAGAATAAATTAGATCAGTGGTTCTGAATTAGGGTGATTTTGATCCCCAAGGGACATTTGGCCGTAGCTGGATGCAAAGGGGGAGGGGTGTTACTGACCATTATCTATTCGGAAGGTAGTGACCAGGGACCAGGGGATATAGCTAAACACCCCACAGCCTCCCACCCCCATGACAGAGTTATCCAACCTAAATATTAAAGCATTGAGGTTGAAAAACCTTGATGTGTAGATGGAGCAGTAACACAACCAGCACAGGCCCCATAACAGGGCACACACTCAGTGCAGGGCTGTCATGATCATCACCACCACCGTCACCATCATCAGCACCATCATTTTATCACCATCACTAGAAGGCCTTCCCCTTCTGTATTGTAGGAAATGCCCGCAGTGGCTCAGACCCGGGCCGGGGAGAGGCCTGACGACCAGGTGTCTGCATTGGGGAGAGGACCAGCATGAAGCCGCGTGGCTTTTCTAAGGGGTATAGGAGTTCTGTTGGAGAGGCCACAGCAAACACCAGCCCAAAGCCCACCTCCAGAGGTGTCAGAAGCTGGCAAGTCTAGACCCTGCTGGGAGGACTCCAGCCACTGGTCACTCTCCTGCCTCTGACTTCCCACAGCCAACAGCAGCAGCGCCCTCAAACGAAACCGCCTAGGGGCTCATCCTGGAAAGCTGGAAGGGGGATTGGCTGGGATGTCTATACCCGAAGCCAGGCTTGGAAGAACAGAAACAGATGCCCAGGAGATACTGTAGTGGAAGAAGTGCCCAAGGAGAGGAGGTGGGCTGAGGCTGGAGGAAGTGCGAGGAAGCCAGGAGCAAGGCCCAGAGGCTGAAAGTGGGCACTCCCCTTAGGGTAAATGGGATTCTAGTGTGGTCTAGTGCCCAGGACGTAAGGGAAACACACACTGTCACACAGGGAAAGCGAAAGGTATGGCTTCTAATTATCAACAAGAAGAACCACCATTTGTTGGGTACTTGCCACTTACTGCCAAGTGCTTTACAGAATCATTTCCTTTATTTTTTAAAATGATCCTGTGAGGCAGACTTTAACATACCCATCTTATAGGTCAGCAAGTGAAGGTCAGAGAGATGAATAAACTTACTGAAATCACTCCATTGTTAAGAGGAAAAGCCCTAGGACTAGAACTCCAAGCTCAAGCTCTTAACCACAAGGACCATTCCAACTTCTCTACACATCTCAGCACTCTTCATCCCACACATAGACACATTCTTTTTTCCTGGTCCTTTCAGATAAGTCAGAGACAATGAGTAAGATTCTACGTGGGAAACACCATTTTTCCAAAAATAAAAAAACCACTCAGTTAAAAGTGAGCAAAAGATCTGAACAGACACCTCACCAAAGAAGATACACAAAAGGTAAACATAAATATGAAAAGATGCTCAACATCACGTGTCATCAGGGAATTGCAAATTAAACAATGAGATACTACATATTAGCATGGCCAAGATCCAAATCACTGACACCACTAAATGTTGGGTGAGGATGTGAACCAACAGGAACCTTCCCCTGCTGCAAACCAACACAGCCGCTCTACAAGACGGTTTCTTACAAAATCAAACATACTGTTACTCTATGATCTTGCCATTGCACTCCTTGGTATTTATGCAAATGAACAGAAAAGTTATGTTTACACAAGAGCCAACACAGTTACATTTATACATGTAATCACTTTATTCATAATTGTGAAAACTTTGATGTAACCAAGATGTCCTTCAAAAGGTTAATAAACAAAATGGAGTACCATATACCCATACAAGAAAATATAATCCAGCAGGTCGGATGTGGTGGCTCTTGCCTATAGTCCTAGCACTCTGGGAGACTGAGGCAATAGATTGCTTGAGCTCACAGGTTCAAGACCAGCCTGAGCAAGAGCAAGACCCCGCCCCTAAAAATATCTGGGTGGTGTGGTGGGTATCTGTAATCTCAGCTACTTGGGAGACTGAGGCAAGAGAATCACTTGAGCCCAAGAGTTTGAGGTTGCTGGAAGCTATGATGCCATGACATTCTACAGAGGGTGACAGAGTGAAAATGTCTCAAATATATATTTATATATAAATCCGCAATAAAAATGAGCTGGCAAGCCATAAATAGACATGAAGGAACCTTACATGCATACTACTAAATGAAGGTAGCCAGTCTGAAATCGCTACATACAAGGCTGGACAATTAAGTTCTCCAACTTACTCTAGAAAAAGTGCTACATACGCCTGTAATCCTAGCACTCTGGGAAGCTGAGGCAGGTGGATTGCCTGAGCTCAGGAGTTCAAGACCAGTCTGAGCAAGAGTGAGACCCCATCTCTAAAGAAAAAAAGAAAAAGAAAAATAGCTGGGCATTTTGGCAGGCACCTGTAATCCCAACTACCAGGGAGGCTGAGGCAAGAGAATCACTTTGAGCTCAAGAGTTTGAGGTTGCTGTGAGCTATGATGCCATAGGACTCTACTGGAGGCGACAAAGTGAAACTCTGTCTCAAGAAAAAAAAAAGAGTACTACATACCTCATGGCTTGAATATCATTACAGTCACCAGATAACCAAGGGGAGTACTTTGAAGGTGACCATAGTGATATTCAGCAGTGAGGCGTTAGCCCTTTTTCTAAAACGAGTTCAAGAACTTAATTGTCAGGCTGGGCGCAGAGGCTCCCACCTGTAATCCCAGCACTCTGGCAGGCCGAGGTGGATGGATTGCCTGAGCTCATGAGCTCAAGACAAGCCTGAGCTAGAGTGAGACCCCATCTCTAAAAACAGGCGGGTGTTATGGCGAGTACCTATAGTCTCAGCTGTTTGGAAGGCTGAGGCAAAAGGATTGCTTGAGCCCAAGAGTTTGAGGTTGCTGTGAGCTAAATATGCCAAAGCATTCTACCGAGGGTGACCAAGTGAGACTCTGTCTCAAAAAAAAAGAAGAACTTAATTGTCAGACCTCATAAGACAATAACTCTGATGACCACTGTATTAGGTCATTGCAAAAGTTTTGTCCATTTTTATGAGTCTACTTTAAACTGTAATATCTTAGTGAATATTTATTCAATTTAATTGAAATAAGGGCCATTTGAATCAGTGCACTTTTGCCAACGTAACACAAGTAGATTAATTCCGTCGGCATAAAAATTGGGTGCTTGGGATTCGATGAAGTCAACGAAGGCCGTTTTTGCTAGGTCCTGATTGGCAAAGGTTCTACCGGTGAGAAAGTTATCAAAAGTGCTGGAAAAGATGGTAGTCGGTTGGCGAGAGGTCTG